>JAUZNJ010036148.1:0-11971 GCA_034780135.1 Jordanella pulchra
AGAACCATTTTTGTTTACTTCTCAATAAACTTGTTGAACTTTTTCCCTGAGTCCGTGTGGTGTTCTGCATGTGGGTTTGAGCTCTGAAACCCACCATGACAGCAGCAGGTTGAACTTTGAACTGGAAAGTTCAGTTTAGGTAACTGGACCTGAAGTTTTCTACAAGACGTTTCTCTTCTCATCCAAGAGGCTTCTTCAGTTCTACCTGATGCAGGAGAGAACAGGCATAAATATACTGTAGGTGGAACAAAGAATAGGGAGGGGGGGGACCAAAGGAGGCTCTGATTGGTTGTTAATTACCCCGTATTATAATTTTACAGCAATGATTAAAGAAGCAATAAGCATAATGTCCACAATATGCGCCGTCATTAGACCTAAACAGCCTCAGCTTTCAGTGGAAAATGATCATTGATCATTTAATGTCTTCAGGTGAATGTTTTGATCAGTTCGACGGACCTTCCGCCATTTTTCCTTCCTCTGGGTAGGGAGGGGCTAAACGCTGCATAACAGCAGCTCACATAGACGTACAACCACTTGCATTTGGTCCAGCTTGTGAAAAACAGGCTGGAGATACATCGTATTTCTTCACATAACTAATGTTTCGTCCTTCTTTCTAAAGTTATGAATTACTTTTTACAGTTCTTTTAAAAAAAGTCATAATTAGAAATTTGCGAAATATTTTTTTTTATTGATGTGGTCTGTACAACTTACTAAGCAGTCAGACAGGTAAATAAAATTAATCTACTTTATTTTCCTTTGATAAAACAAATCACACTATTGCTTAAGTTGCTGGGAAAGTAGATTTTATGAGGGAAACTTCTCAAAGCAGCTGAAGTGAATCATGAGCTGCTGGGTAGTAAACAATGACAGAGAATAGGATGAAGGTCAGTCTATTGTTTCTTTTTATTCCACCCTCAGGTGCTATAAAAGAAAACTGGTTTAATCTTAAAAACATCACTCAGTTTATTTTCCAAGTGTAATTAATTGTTTACCGTTTCTAACGTGTTTTTTTTTCACTCTCCCTTTTTTTGTCCTTGTATTATTTCTGTCTGCCAGCTATGATTAGACTTCCTCCCACTGGACAGCTACTTGCACTGACATACAGTAAATGCACAGTTGGCTGGCCCAGCATGTAAACAGCACAAAGAGATGCTCAAACTAACTACAAATACATGTAGTGTTTAGAAAACTATCTGAAGCATACAAAACAAATATGTTTAAATGTTTTATGTTTTTCAGAAATAATGGGATAATGTTCTTTTTTTCCCTACAGGACTCACTCAGTTCAGCTGTGATTAAACCAGTTTTAAAATACCTGATTTGTTTATTCAGTCATATGCACTTCTTAAGGTGAATTAAAACGAACCAATCGGATAAAAAGTTGTTAAAACTAAATAAAGTCAACCAAGATCCAGAACTATTATAATGTTGGTCTGAACCTCCAACATCGGTTTTAACCTTTGGATTGTGGGAAACCTCGAGTATTTTAAGAGCTGATCAGAGACGTTTCTATGAATATGTTTCCATCGAAATGATTCAAAGCAAAAGGCTCTGTACACAAGGATAACACCAGTCACTGGAATTTAAGGGTTTGCTTAAGTTTTAGTGAACTTGTCTAATAAACGCATGAGAGACGTTTGTTTTTTCCTCACTGTTGTCGTTGAAAGCTGAACACTATGCCGGCGCTTTTCTTTAACACAAAGGCTACATGATGCATAATATTACCAGCCTAAAATGCAGCCATGGCTTCTGGCAGCCAGCACAAACAAGTCTATGCACAATCTGGAGGTGTGTGCACAACCTTACATTGAGGGATCCCACAGAAATAATGGAAACTCAGTCCACACTGATTTCTTTGTGCAGGTGGTTTTTGACGTGGAGAGGGGAGATTGTTTGCCATGGCTGCTTGTTGAAATCCTATTGGTTAAAGCAACACCACTGGTCTTAATCACAGCAAACTGCACTAAGAATTTAGCAACAAACCTGAGCGACGAGGTTGCCTTGTAAAAAGTCCTGCTGTTCATTTGTTATGGTCTGGACTCTCTGGTACTGCTGGGTCCCACAGAAAGGACTCAGTGTTAGTGCAACCACACACCCTGCCTTATGCTTTACCCAGAACCATGATAGGCTGCAAACACAAAAACAAACCATGCTAAAATTACCATGGAAGATGGACGGAAATGTCATGTCTTCTACACTCACACAGCGTTTGTGTAAAAGAGTAAAATTAAAAAATAATCACTTAAATACACACTTTGACCAGGATGTTTTAGTCTCAATTTAACTAACTGCTGCATAATTTAGTAAAATGAAGCCCTGTGAGATTTAAACACGGGACTTTTTGTTCAAAGTAAATGAATAAAACAATCAAAAAGTCCCAACCTAAGCAGGGTTATTCACAGGGCAGAGTCTCCACCAAGCATTTAAATGTAGTCAGGGCTCAGGCAGATCTGATTTAATCCAGTTTAAGGCTCAAGTGCAACAGTTGAAATCGTGTGAAATCCCGTGGATTTTTCAGGCCCTTGGAGTATCTGGTTAGACAGCTTCAGGATGACAGAAACCTGTCAATATAACAGATATCTATTTACACACGTTTTTCTATTGATTTACTCTTTCATTACTGATGTAACAGGAGTGAAATAACAATTAACCAATAAACCTTAAGGACAAAAAAGAAGAAAGTATGTCTTTCATTGGTGCATATTTGTGTAAAACAAGCTTGATTCTGTGGAGTAACCAGAAATTTTACTCAAGTAAAATTAAAAATTGCAATGCTGTAAAACTGCTCTTAAATTACATTGTTTTTTCAAAAAGTTACTCAAGTAAATGTAACTAGTTACTACCCACCAGTCTTGCATAAAGTGTCGCTGAACTCCTTGAATCAACAGAACTTCCTCCTCAGCTTGAATCCAAGTTGTGAGGATGACTTTTAATCTGCATCAATGTACTGATGAAAACTTCCACCTTTCAGCTTTAACTGCATGTTTCTGTTTTATTTACAACCAGCTGAGAAGAAGCTGCTCTAAAATATCAAGTTAGAAAGAAAATTAACACAACTAAAGTTTTCCTTGATCTGTTTTGTTTGGACGTTACGTAGAGAAATAGGCGTTAGATCCTCAGGAAATGCAGCCAAGCCAAAGCTATTTGTTTGGGTGTGTTTTTTGCAACACCTGACTACAAGGCACTCCCTAAAAATATGACCTACTTTGGCATTAAACAGTGTCAACAAGCACAAACAGGGAGGATCTTATGTTGGGGTGCACACAGTGATATATGTGGTAAACATTGCATGTGGGGTTATTAATACACCAACAGCCTGTTATAGGTCACTGTGAGGACATTTGCAAAAGAATCTATTTACAGCCCGTCTGCACACACATGCATGCTGTTTTGATTATATAATAATTCTAGCCCAGAAAAAGAACAGTTCATGTGCAATATTATAAATCTCCAACCAATATTCAAAGCAGGGATGTTTTCAGTGAAGGAAAAAGACATTTTATATTTGCTTTGTTCCTTGGGACATTTGATATGGATGCAATGATTTAACCACGATGACAGACAGTAATAATCAATATTTTTCACTCACAGTTTACTTTAAAAATATTATCTTAATAATCCAGTAAACAAAGTCTGTCACTAAGAGGACATTACAATGATTCTGGATTGGTCAAGATTAATAATTTATTTATTTGTTTATTCCACACAATTTAGTCTAGAGAGAGAGAAGATATGAAATGTGAAATTTCTTCATTAATCGGTGGCGTACAAATGATTTTCTTTAAAGTTAATGAAAATACTTATAGTATGAAAGAAATCCGATCAAAAGAAGTGAATATGAAACAGAAAACTACATTTAGAAGCTACGGTTCTGAAGTTTTAAACTGTTCAGTTATTGGCCCAGAAACATTTGTGTTAATGTGAGATGATATAAAAGTAACGTGTTATATTTTTGCATGTATGCTTCAGGATGTTTTGGTTAGTTTCTAATTTTATAGAAACTGAAAAAAATGCTGAAAACTCACTGAATGGTTTTTTTCCTTGGACTTTTTGCACTAAAAACTCAAATTTAAGTAAAAGAAACTTGAAAAAGTGAATTTTGCATAAAATGTCCCCTTTGGAGATGAACTAAGACTGTGAAACACTGTGGAGCATTATTTAAAAAAATAATACCAAATGAGAAATGGATTGTTTTGTATTAAATACAAAGTGAAGAAATGACCAAACAAACAGGATAATCTTTCTTTTTTAATATAAAACAAAGAAAACCACATTGGTTTGTGGTATTTAAAGCCTGCTGAGGACTCTGCTCTGCTCTCACCAACAGCTGTAGTGTAACTGTATTTGGATGCACTGGCATTTAACTGGACACACGTGATCTCAGCCCCGCTGTGATAAGTAGTGCAAAAGTCAAGGTCAGCCTGGTAGAGAACAAGTGTGTGCAGATGAGAATAAGGCTTAATAAAGAAAAGATTTCCTTCCAGCAGCTGTTTATTGGTCCAGTGACTGATGAAATTTACTGGTTAAATGTGAACGATGCAGGATGCCTTGAAATACATCCAGATGCTCTTCATTCACTGATGTGCTTTTAGGACGAGGAATGGAAAATGGCCACCAGTTGTCATCCTATATCACTGATGTCCTAGAGAGCAATGAAGTTTTTTTTTTTGTTTTTTTTCTGGGCCTTAACAACCTGCAGGTCCCATCTAAACTTAGCCATGGTGCAAAAGGACCAACAGGACTCTTATGTAGGTCAGATAGGAATCCTGCTTCCCTGTTTTCTGGAATCTCTCTGACCGACCGGACCTGGTGCTTTATTGCAGTTAATCCATTTCATCCTGTTTCTGGTTGAATGCAGCAAACTTCCATGGGAGCAGATAACAGGTCCCAGAGACGGGAACAGCGGCGAACTGAATCACTAGAATCAGTTCATAGATCTGATTAGTTTGAAACATCCAAATCACCAAATGTATTTACAGTTAAAATGGGTAACAAGATTAGCTTTGGTCATATTTAGGATGCTAAACAAAGCTTCCTTCCCATTTATAATAAGCAATGAGTATGATAAACACAATCAGCCTTTAAATGTTCCTCATCAGGTGATAAAAGTCAGAGGAACTTCTTAGGCAACTTACGTTATTTTCTGTTCTCTGGAAAACAGAATTCAGGTTGCTGTGATGAGTAACGAGCAATATATGCGACTTTTAGATGGAAAATGATGCTGCATATAAAAACTGAACCAAACAGTGTTTGACTGCAGCACCAACCAGATGTATTGAACTTTAAAATGAAATACATCTTCCAGCTCATCTGAATACGTGACTTAAGGCTTCATCCATGCTAGCATTTGATTGAAACTTGTTTCAAACAGCCCCAGTCTGGTTTAACCTCCAGAGCGGCTCTGATTGATCACTAGTGATTCAGATGCAATCATCGCTGTCTATGTCCTTAATGCTATTTCTGTAAATCTCTGTGGTCGATGGTGCGACCATAACCAGCACTTTAGATGCAGATTTAACTCCAGTTCATCTGGATGGCAGATTTCTCAATGATTTAAATTTAGTGACGCTTTAATTCTTTAATGGCTGCAACACAATGTTTGTCTGATGTCGGCTGGAGTTGGTTCACTTCAACCACTTCACAGAATCATGAATTCAGCATTTTAACATCCTTGGTTCTTCATCCTGTTCAAAGCTTTCAACCTGTTTCTAGTGGAAACGAAATGAGTTTAGTGCAGAGTGGAGTTTGTCCCTCTGGTGAGGCGGCTGGCTGCTGGACGGTCGCCCCTCTGGTTGATGTGTTCCCATATCCTGGACGGTTATATTTGGAACGTTCTTCTTGTGTCAGGATTCTTTGCAGCTCCTCACCGACTCTGTTTGATCTCATCACCATAAAACTGTCAACAAAAGACGGCTGTTTTTTCTCTAATCTATTCTAACATTTCTGTTGTGGGTTTCTGTACTTCCAGAAGAATCCATGAGGACTTTCCTGATTGCTTTGAGGGCTGCTGGAACTTCTGTTTTTGTTTTTTTTTTTCCTTTTTAGCAGAATCCCTGCTCACACAAACATGGGATGGCAGATATGTAGAGGAGCTATGTAGGGATCCACTGCAGTCCAATCATCTCTGGTCTGCTTTGACACTTAAGGAAACATCCTCCACTTCTGCTTCTTCAACTAGAGACACATTTCTGGATAGAAAACAAAACAAATCATACAACAACAGATTTGTTTCATTATCATTTTCATTAAGTAAAGCTGCGGTTTCCAAGCTTTGAGGTCTTTTCTGGAGCCACATGCACAATTGTATGCAGGATGAGAGCCACAATTTGCAAGCAGAATCATTGACCATGTTGACAAGCATTTTGAGCACAAACTATGGCAGATTTGAAGTCTGTGGTTCTGTGGCACTGGCTCAGAGTCGAAGGAGGATTAAAGAAGGCAATGATGATCCTGGTGAAGATCTCTTGATGAGGATCTGTGTTCTGATGGTGGTCTGTTGGAGGTGGAGCAGCAGACTTTTGCAATCCAAGGACTGAATAAATAGAGATTAGGAAAGCCGACAGCGCCAGGAAGGGGACAACTCTACCGGTGGGAGAAGTGCAGTTGGTCTGCAGCTAGACCACACCCACAAACCAGGATCCTGACACAGATGATACAGCTGTGGATGCTTCTTTAAATAAACCCCAAAAGATCAGAATTAAATGGAGGATTTATGCTGAATCTGATATTTACTTTAAGTGCTGTGCTTAACTTTCACCTTAGAGGGGAAAGTTAACCAGAAAGTAATTAAAACCCAGAAATGAGAGTAGGGATGTCTTCAAAGAGAAACAGAGTAAAGTACACAGAGGCCTAACATTAACAGTAACAACTGCTTAAACAGGAAGAGAACAAACAATAAGAGACAATCGAAAATCCAGTTTGTTTCATTATTGCACAGTTTAAGTTAAATTATTAAAGAAGAATTGTAAATTGTATCTATTATTATTATTAATTCCTTCATAATTCAAATATATCTTCAAATTCTATTTCTAATTGGAGATTTGAAAAACACAATTCATAGATGTGATTATAAATACCTTTCCCTATCAAACATTTAGATGCTAAATCCTTTTTCTGCAGCCTTTTTTCAGATAGTTTTTGCAGTTTCACTCTCTTCTTTACCTTCTTTATTCGTCTTCTAGTCCTTGTGTTTTCTCCTAACAGTTTCTCTGTGTGTCTCTCTAACCAATGAAGGAGCTGCTTACATCTGAGCAGAAACTCTGATTGGTTTAATGTTTTCAGTGACGGGTCACACAAAAGCTAAAATGGAAAAAGGAAAAACAAATGTCCACAGAAAAATAGATTTTAAAAATAAGAGGTGAAGAAGAACATGAAACTAAAGACAGAATGAGATTTTTAAAGGTTTGATGAGGACATGTTTTTAGGATTTGAGCTTTTTTAAATCTCCATTTAGAGAAAAAAATTGAAAAAAAACATTTTCTAATTGCTGTATTTAATTATCGATTGATAAATGCAATTTCCAATTCCTCTTTAATTTAATGTATTAATGTGCATTTTGGAACCCTTTCTATTTCACTGACTCTCCTGGTCCTCCATATACAGTATTTTTACTGTCTTGTATTTACATCCATAATAAATATTTCTCAAGTAAAGCTGATCATTATAACTTATCATGGGTCCCTTTTAAAAGGCTGTCATGAGAAAAACACTGGTCACAGGTATGAATAAAAGAATGAACCAAGCAGACGGGACTAAAAACATTTTGTTCAGCGTAAAACTGAAACGCTTCAAATTATTTGCAAGGTTTTTATTTAAAAGAAACAAACAATTCATTATGATAAAATCCCCTTTCATCTGTTAATATTAAGGTGAAGCTGCTGCAATGTGCCGTTATCTCTGAAGCTCAGCCTGACCGTCGCAGAGTTGGAGACCTCGAGTCTTTGCTGTTATTTCCTCATCTGCACATTAAGGCACATAAGCAGCTAATAATTCAAGCCGGAGTGCAGCCAGAAAGCCCACTTTAACAATGCAGCAGTTATCTTAGGCACCACCTTACAGCAACCAGACAGACTCAATGACAGTCCTAGTTGGGCCGGCATGACCCGGGGGATAAAAATCGGTTAGAGTGTCTGGATATGAGCGAGAATTTATACTTCAGTGGCATTGATTGTTTTAGGTGCATGTTGTGGCCGGTTTGATATACAAAGACCTTAATGTTGCCCTGGTTGCTGCAGGTTATTGCCTGTTTGTCATCTCAAGTAGTTTTATTTATTTATTTATTGGGGGGGCATTTGTTGTGTAAAGCCCTTCTGAGTTTCAGCTTCTTACATTTTTTTCATTCTTTGCTTCATGGTTCTTTTCAACAGAAAACCTCTGTAGATGTTTGGAGCTGCAGGTTCCTCTGTGGTTGACCTCAGTGGATGTGTTACAGGGTCACTAAGTTGACGCCTCTTTGAAGACACTTAAATACAGTAATAGAAGATCAGCATGTCGCCAGAAAGTGACTTGGAATACTGTTGGCATTTCAGCTATGCTGTTTTCTTCTCCTTAACACCACTTACAAAATGTCCTGAGGAAAAACTTACAGCAGTTTCTAGTTTAACTAGCTGTTATGTTTCATCTGACAGCGATAGTTTCGGCATTCATTTGAACATTTGTTTGGTTGTTGTTTTTTGAAAGTCCTACTCTCTAACAGGCCCTGAAAGAAAAGACATAACATCAGGTTTAGCGTGCAAGAAAGTGGGTGTTGAAATCCACAGGAGGAATGAGTAATGCTGTACATTTGAATAAAAATGTGAAGTTACACAACATCATGAAGATAGGAATATGTAGCTCAGCACAAGACCCACCACAAAAAGTCCCACTATGGGTGTGTCAGGACCTACAGGTGTTTCACCACAGCAGGTAAAACTACACAAAACTGACAGGAAAACTCTGCCATCATTTGACTAAGATAGTTTAAAGGTTTTACTTTAGTTTGGCACTGAGAATGTTTCTATTTGTTGCACTCATTGAAATAAAACCTGAACTAAAAGCAAACTGCTGTCTGCATAATTTCGATCAGCTTTATTAATAGTAGATGATTGAAGCGACATCTTTCGAACCAAAAACTCCACGAGACTTTTGACAAAACCAAACAGACCTTAACTTTAACATAAAATTCTCCTTTTAAATTTCTATTTCACTGTGAATCATAGATTAACTTTTCCAATTGCACAACACATTTTTTGAGTCATAGGCATATGTCACAATAACCTCTTTCCAGTTCCTTACAGATACTATATGGGCCGAACCCTTTGGTAAACAGCCCCGGAACTGGAAAGAAACTAGAAAGTAGTTTCTGTCTTGCTAACTAGAAAAACGTTTTCCTTATCTTTACAGATTGCTTATGCACCTCCTTGAGCCGCCATCTTCATGTGCGGTAGATGATGATCGCAGAGGCTGCACTGGTTGGATCTCCCAGGCTCTAGATGAAGGGTCAGACAAAGAGCCGTTCAGAAAACCTCTATGAGGAAAAATCAACTGAGGTCACCTGGTGGAGCCAGGACCCCACCCGGCAGCCAAGGTTGAGGTTGTGGTTCGTTTGCAACCTGCCTGGCGGTCGGATTCTTCCTCTCTGGACCCGTCCAGACCCAGTAGGCCCACCACTGATGGACCAGTGACTGGGAAGCAGTCATAGACAGAGGGGCCCTGATCCTCGGATGCTTAAACTGTCTCCAGGGACGTTGAATGTCCCCTTCCTTGGGGGAAAGGAGTCTTAGTGTGAGGAGGTGGAACGATAAAGTATAGACATATGTGGACTCTCCTCCACACAAGTTGTGAATTTCAAGCATCTTGGGGTCCTGTTCACAAGTACAGGGAGAATGGAGCGAGAGATTGATAGACGGCTGTTGTGGTAAAAAGAGGGCTGAGCAAAAAGGCAAAGCTCTCAAGTTTCCAGTCAGTCTACTTTCCTTTCCTCACCAATGGTCATGAAATCTGGATCATGGGAGACTGCTGCCCCCATGACCCGGTCCAGATTAAAGCGGAGGACGACAAGTACGAGCAAAAGATACCTTAAGTTTGATCTTTCTTATCACGTGTTTTTTGTTTCAGGTTATTGGAGAAGTTTAAAATTAGAAACAATGCAGTTGTGAGAAGTGGTTCAATTTATTACAGAAGAAAGCCACCTGAATCAGGCTAGCAAAGCATCTCAATCAAACTTTGACTACACCTTCCCAAATTTGTTTTGTTGGTGCGGTTGAAATCATTTTACTACTGCATAGCTAAAGTTAGCTTAAATATCTGTCTCTAAAAGAGAAATGGGAAAAAATCAGCCCTTTTCAACTGAATTGAATATATGGTCCAATGCTTTGCGTACATCTGTCCCATTATGTTAATGGTTCCTATGAATATGTCCGGCTTTCCCAATGCATATGTTTGTAGATATCATCCATGTCTTCCTTGGTTGTACTCCATCAGATTCTTTTTCCTGATCAACTTACCAGATACATCTGGTTGAATTGGCCCCTACATTGGATAACTGGTGAAGAGAAACAATTCTTGAAAGACTTTAATGGTGTTTTCTGCAGTTTTATGCATTAATGTTGTTTAATACTTAGGTTTCCGGTCACTTTTCAACCACCGCAGTTGTTCCTGAACATATGTGACTTCCACCAGTTTCACATTTAAAAACACTGAAACTAGTCTTTTCAACTATATTCTATGATTTGAGGTTGGCTGTATTCAGACAGCTTTAACTAAGTTACTTTTTTGGATGAGGATATTATTGAGGCAGCGTTTTGTTTCTGCATCCCATTCATACGACACTTGTTATATCAGATAAACTGCCTTTGGGAAAGGGCAGATCTGGTATGGTTTACTGTTTCCTGCCCCCATGGTTGTAAAACATGATCCTTGTTCCTCCACATGTCTGCTGATAAGTCCTCATTCTTTCACTGTCTTCACCAAATGATCTAATGACCTAAATACAGTACATTACTTGCCTAACTGGTTAAACAATTGATCTCATATTTCTACTTAAACCACAACCAAAGTACCTAAACAACATAATCAAATCATAGTTGTTTTTACAGCTATGTCAACACAAAAAGTGGAGGGTTTGGTATGTGCCACTTGACTGAACTTGTAACGTCTTGGGTGGTTGTTAAATACATGTAATACTGTGGGACAATGAGACAAGTAGAGACAAATCCTGTTTGTTTATGTCTTTTGTCTTTAGAAAGCTCTGATTTAAAAACCACCGTACTCTATATTAACTCCAGGAATAGGTTGTAACAAGTTGCTCTAATAGGTACTGTATATAAGCACACATTTTTAAACCTTTGTTACTTAACAATAGGATTTTCTTGCCAGGTCTGTCATTTATTCTACAACACTTAGAGCTTTTGGACAGAACTATTTAAATTGCTTTATTTATATGCAAAAGTAGAAATGTTTTCAAACACATCTATTATTTGTCTAATGCCTGTTGGCCAAAAGCATAGTTTTATTATACAAATATGGTGGTGGTATAATAAAACACAGCAGCTGTTGCTGCTGTTGGTGAGCGTGTTCACTTCCTGTTTGATTGCTGTTGTTATTAAATCATGGTAAGATCTATACAGTTCTGAAACCTAAAACTAGTTCCCACATTGTGAAGGTAGTTGCACGTGAGTAGAATGGGTACACTGGTAAAAGTCTAGAGGGACTAAGTTAATTTCATGACATGTACTCTTGTTTCTCTACAGAACATCTTAATCTTTCGCCTTTTACTAAAGATTTCCATGCAGAGGAACAGCAAGAGTTTAGTTCAATTTTTGATTGTCCTGCCCCTGGGTGGGGTGTTCTTGAAATGTTGATCATCAAACGATCAGTTATTCCTCCACTTTCTCTGGTGATAATGTGTAATAAGTGTAGTATTTTTGTAGCTTTGGAGGCGAGAGTGTCAGAGTTAGAGTCCCGGCTTCAGGCTGTTGAACATCCAGGTGTC
>JAUZNJ010036149.1:0-11970 GCA_034780135.1 Jordanella pulchra
CCGGCTTGTGGTCCTTTCCCGCATGTCTCTCCCCCTCTCTCATACCCCCTTTCCTGTCAGCCTACTGCCAGAAAAACAAGCCACTAGTGCCGTAAAAAGCTCAAAAAAAAAAAAGGACTAAAACTCATATGATCTGGGTCATGGCAACTCTGGTAAAAGTACAGATTAAAATACTTAGGTAAACATAAAAACAAAAAAGATTCTAGTCATCATTTTACTTAAGTTCAACAGTAAAATAAAGGTTTTACCATCAGTGTTACAAAATAACATTTAAAAATTACTTTTAAAACAGTTTTATGCACAGAACATAGGTTAGTTTTCCATTTTTTTGCTTAATGTGTTTGTTGAGAGACCATAAAAAATGCTGACTCCGTTTAGCTTTGTTCGAAATTAAAACTTCAGACAAGATAGTGTAGATTGAAATGAATAGAAATCCTTCATAAGTAGTTGAATAATTTTTAGAGCTCTGACATTCACATTAAATTTGCGAATAGCATTGAAATTAAACTATAACTGGAAACACAATCAACATGTAAAATTAAAATCTAACAAAAGGGAATGTCATGGGTCAGAATCTGATCCATCATGGTTTCCCACCCCACTGTCTCCATCCATGTCATGATCCATGTTTTTAATATAAAACTGGGCTCCAACAGGACAGATTCTTTTGTTTTGTTTTGTTGTGGTTGTCACATCATATCCTTATTCAAATGTCTAGTGACAGTTTTGAGAAAGTAAGATTAGAAAGAATGAATATTTGTGCTTGAATGTAGGGAGTAAAAGTAAAATGTTCTTAGAAGAATAAAAATGTAAGTAAAGTATAGATACCAAAAAAACATAATTAAAAAATTCTTGAGTATAGTAACTAAGTATTAATACTTAGTAACTTGATATCTCTGGTAAAACTGTAGCATGTATCGACAAAACGTTGAGGCAAAAATGTTGGTTGTCTGTTACATGTTCTTGGCAGAAGTTCATAGAGAAAGAAAACATTTTGAACAGATTGTACATAGATAAGTAATTATGCAACTCCATGGCAACTCTGTCTCCTGTGGAAAAACTGGAATTTACTCTTGGCTCGTGTCAGATGAAAAATGGTACTAATCACTCTCTTGAAACGAGTCGCTTGAAACATGCTGCAGCTGTACTCAGATTTTATTAAAAAACGGCTCCCTTAAATAAAAATGATTGCTGCTGAAACAAGATTGTCATAATTGTTACATATGTTTGTAAATAACTCACAGAAAACGGAGGGTTTCTTCTGTACATGTACATGTATTGACTGTACAGCCATAAAACTGCTTTTTCTTTAATTTTTCTGAAATTTCTCTGGTTAATGTCAGAATGATTTCACGTTTCCTTAATGAATGGTATAAAAAGCCTTCAATAGAAGAGCTTATATGTGCGGTAGCATGATTTCACAATAAAAAAAGTCAAAATTCAAATCTTAGTATATTTAGATTTAGTATATAGGGACCCATTAAATAACTGCGCCGCCATGCCACCAGTGAAGTACAGTGGAGGATATGTGATGGTAGTGATGATGTGTTTTGGATCATTTTCCTGTTAAAAGACCTTGATCATGACCCCATTTCAGTTTTCTTGTAGGGTAAAACAATGTTTTATTTATAGTATCAGATTAAAGGTTCGATTAGATTAGAGCCACGGACTCTACAAAGATTCTTACGGCTCATGGAAGAGACACAGGCTTAAAGAAACTAACGTCCTGTGCTGTACTGACCAGTCTGTATGTCAGAAATACAGTTTAACAGGATTTTTTTTTCCCCTACTAAATAATTGTTCTCAAATTAGAGGATTTCGTTTTTGATCTTTAAATTTCACTGGTGGAAAGCTGACCTGAAAATGAAAATCATTACCAGGGGGTGTAAATAAATGCATCTAATACTGAGTCAGAATGTTTCCACCTCTTAACCTCAAGGAGCAAAGCGATTTCATTCCCACTGAAAAAAAAAGTAACCCCTGGCATGTGACAACAACAACAACAACAAAACAATCACACCTTTCACAAATGCTCAGCGTGGTATTGTGACTTCACTTCTGCTCTTAAGCTTGGTGTGATGAGATGATTGAGGCTTTTTCCTGGATTCAGGTTAGGAAACTGTGAGTAGTGAAGGGAAATAGAACATTTATGAGTGAGTGTCAGCTTCCGCCCACACTCCTCTCAGTGCCGGAGTTTGAATATTTTATTATTTTTTTGCGAACCTGCATTACCTGCATATGCATGCGTAGTTGTGTCAGCTTTGTGTGTTTGCGGTGCCGTTCTGCAAGGCGTCCATTCTCTACGCTGCTTTGAGTGACAGCAATGCAGTAGTGTGGAGTGGGTAAATCTCCTGCCGTCTTAAGCTCTCAGTTGTGAGCCTAACTTTAGCACAACAATTTACACATCTGTCCCGAGGCAACTCTGAGAATAATGAAAGTCTCTGTCAAAGAGAAACTGTGTGTGTGTGTGTGTGTGTGTGTGTATGTGTGTAAGGCAGGGGGGACTGTGTAAACAAGAGACAGAGGAGGTTTATTAAAACCCCACCAGCACTCACCCTCTTTTTGTCCCCTTATTCTTAGTGTCCCTCACCTCTTCTCCCCCTCTTTCAGTCAGAGGGGCGATTACATGCCTCTGTCTCTCTTGTCTTTCATCTCTCTCTGTGAAGACCAGAGGAATGAAGGTCTTCTGTGGCGTGTAATTACACAGAGACATCCTGGATGAGGGCGCCTGTCTCCACAAACACATAAAAAAAAGGAGGACCCCCACCACCACCACAACCACCGTTCTTACTTTAAATGTCTCTTGATTGGAGGAAGCATTTAGCTCCCTTTGATCCACCATGGAACCGTTGTCTTTACCTGCCACTTACTGAGGCCTGGTAAGTACCATCACAAGTCCATTTATTTCATTAGAAGCCCCGACACTAACAGTCATGGCTCAGCTCCAGCACCGTGGGAATGAAATGCGCCGCTCCGCCGTTCGTTTTAGGCGCACAGTCATAATCGTGACACATTTACAGGCTGCTGTTCCAGTCTTGCCCATGAGTCATATTATTGAATGATCATGAAAGGGTGGATTTTTATGGGCTTACATTGGTAGTGACTTAACCGCTAATTGGCCCAAAGCACATTTGCATTCTGGGAAGTTAATAATGGGGCTCTTTGGAGGCACTGTAAATGAGAAAGTCATCGCACTCTGACTTAATTCTGCTCATAGAAGTGCTGATGCCTCCAGATGGCATTTTTACTGAGTACGATATGGCTATTTTGTGTGCATGATCAGACTTTTAGCTCGTACTTTGGGAACTGCTAACTTTCTAGCAACACCACTGGTCATTGCAGTATAATTCCTTTATCGCTTCTCATGGAAGGTTTGCACCAGTGGGCAAATGTAAATAGAGCTTGCTGATATTCGCCTGCAGGAATTCAAAATGTAACAAAACAGAACTGAGCCCAATTGCTAAATGAACAAAGCTGGTTCTTCCTATCAAAGTACATTACCTAATTACACAATTTTTAGTCTGTCCTCTTTTAGTCTTTTGTCCAGTCAGCTGTCATTCAGATAGTTTTCCACATATCAAGGTAAACAGATTATTAGAATTTTGTCAAACAGTATATTTCACTAAATTAAGTCAAAAAGCAAACTTATAGAAGCTATAGATTAATTTCATTGTGATGAAATGATCAATAGAAACATAATTTTCTTAGATAATTTCAATACAACAGAAGACCCATCAAAAGGCGATCTTTAATTCCACTTGAAGAAACTCTCACACACACAAGAAAAGTGGAAATTAAAGAGTTTTATCGATGATCTGACAGTTCTCTGGTGCTCAGACCCAGGCAGAAGACATGGAAGCTGTTATGAGTTTGGATGATCATTGTGAGATTAGGAATAGATATGGATAATATGCTGGTGGTGGAGGCCAGAGGAGAAGGAAACCAGAAGGAGCTTGCATGATGGTCGGCTGAACAGGAAAGAGGACTAGATGGTGATTGACCGGAGCATTGCCGCATGATGAGGTGTTTAATGCAGGTGATGCTGGGATAAGTCTTTCAGTTTGAATTTGAGTCTAAAGTTCATCACAGAAATCTAAGAAGCTTTCTATTAAGACAGCGGTTCTAAAGCAAATCAATGGAAAGTTAAATGGAAGGAAAAAGGCACTAAGACAATAATGATAACCTTCATCATGAGACGAGGTCAACTTTCATTTAAGTAGTCCTTACCATCCTACGCATTACATCTACATTCTAGTAAACCCAATTGTTTCTCTAGCTAACAATGTCTTCAGTCAAAGCTATTGGAGGAAGCACGAGGTTATATGACTTCTAAATAATTCATTTTGTAAACTATTTCAGTGCAGTTCCTTTTAATCTGCCTGATGGTAAAGCTTTCCCCTGCTTTCCACACAATTAGATTTTTTGCACATGTTAGATGTTTGGAGGGTTGATGATTATTATCTCTCCACAGACCAGCAAGGTATTACATTTCTTCTCCACTTTATTGTTGCACAGTACATGAAGAAAAACAGCGAAGTGTCATAGAAAACCCAGATTAAGTTGATCAGCAAAAAAGTGGGCAAAGTTTGCACTGTTTTTGTAAGTTACACAGATACACACTGATTTCTAGACATTGATCACTTGATATTTATTTTTCTTGCTGATTAAGCCATTAGTGCAAAAGACATAAAATATCAAACATCTCATACAAATAAAAGGGATTTGAAGTTGCCTTTAGTCCGAGGCTCTAATACAGTGTATTTAGAAACAGGTCATGATCAGATTTAGGACCTTTCCTTCTTATTTTCCTTATTTTTTTCTTTTCTTTCCATTGTTACAATCAGACTTATGTTTTGTATGTTTGATTTCCATAGGCTTTCAGTCATTATGGATGTTAGTGTATTAGTTCCTGAAAAAATATTAACTTTTGCTGAAATATATGCTTAGCAAACACTTTAGATCCTTTTTCTTTTGCTATTTCTCAGAATTTAATGTCCACTTGTTTACAATGGAATGACTCAGTGTAGTGATGAGAGCTAACATAGAGCGCTAACTTTGTTAAACATGTCTTTTTTCTTTTGTAAATTTGCCTGCATTCATTGAGATTTAATTGTTACTCTGAACTCTTAGAAAAGAGTATTATTCTGCAGCTCAAAATGATCTGGCGCCAGACAAAAGGCTGAGGTCTCTTGCTCTCAGCTGGGGCTGCTGAATAGGCTGAGAGCATGCAGCTGCTGGACAAAAGCCTGCTCAGCAGAAAGGCTGTCAGTGACCCTGAGGTGTGACTCTCTGATCCCTGAACTCCTTCCACATGGAGTCAGCACAGGGAAGACTGCAACAGAGACCTGTCATAAATGATGCAAATCAACAAAAATCTAATATTTGAGTTGCAAACTTGGATGTTTATAATAGCTTCTTGTGGGAGACGATGAATGAATTGAAATATTTTTTTTTGTTAAGGATGAGAAGAGAGCAGATGGTTAGGCTCTAAGTGTTGAAGATCTAAATACTATTAGCACCCACTTCCAATGATGCAAATCAACAGATTACATAACACAGCAGGCAGCATCTTGACAGAAGTCATGAAAGAGTGATGAAATTTGTATTTGATGTGTACAAAAAGTTTCATTTCTTCTAATAATGCTATTCTTCCTTATGAGCTGTTAAGCATTTTTTATGTATGAGATCAGAAGACTTTAGGGTATTGCAAATCCAAATCTTGTCATACTTGATACTTTTCCCCTTTTTTTGGTATGTTTTTTTAAGAAAATCACATGATTAAGATCAAAATAATGTTTAATTATTAAAAAAGTCTTAATAGAAAGCTTCTTTTTTATATGCTTCTGCCAAGTTTGAATAAATCCCAAAATTAACCCAAGCTATAAAACATACTTTATGTCCTCCTTATACCATACAGCTCTAATACTTAGCTGTTTTTTTTAAAGTTGAGTCAAAGGAAAGCAGAGAGATGCTTAAACCTGTATAAAAGCTTGATTTTCTGCATCATATTGTCACATCTAGGTCCTTTCAGAGAGCAAGAGAGAGCAAGACTTTGATAAGATAACAGAAAGGCTTAATTTAATAGATCAAACACGTTCAATTTGATCAACTGCCGTTGGGGAAAATGCTGGTTTACATAAGAAAATACAGCAGGACAGATGTAACAGTATATTGACATTAGTTGAATACATTTTGAACTTTTATTTGTTTATAATATTTACAAAAGCCTGATTTAGAACAGCTGTTCAGTTAAAATCTTTTGTGGTAGGTTAAAGCTTTAGAAACAGCAAAGATACTACACTAGGTTCATGTCTGTGATCAATGGATTTTTTATGTATTTCTTTGTTGCACCGATAGTTAAACAGTTTGTTCGATAAATATGCACTTAGCTCAGAAGCCATAACATATAAAGAATCAGTTTTGGTTGGAGCAGAATGTTGTTGTTCTTTATTAAAAGTAAGACTCAACTCCATATATACCCCTGTTTCTCCAAATAAACACCATCAGATCTCAAATCAAACACAATTTCTCACAAATCCCCACAACCGAGAATAAAAGCACCAAACACAGAGGAGACGCAGCTCCCATCCCTCCGCTTGATCACAAGAGACCTTCCATCCTTCCTCTTTTTGTGTTTATTCTGGGGATTATTTTGACATAATCTCTTTAGACCATAATTCAGATTATATTTTGTGTTATTATTATTGCTGTGTCCATTCCCCACTGTCCTGCTGGGATTTCCTGGCTGCTGGAGTGCTCCTGTATTTGAAAAATTGATTAAAACTGCTGACCACTGGCCTAGATAGTCGAGGCTCGCAGAACTGGATAAAGAATATAAAAGCAAAGGCATCTAATACAGCCGTGCCTCTTATATGAAACACGTTCAATCAAATAGAAATGATGAAGAGTGTGCTGTTCCCTGCTGCATCCATTTTATTTGTATTGGTTGCCTCCTTAGAGACAAAGGACATATTTATAATATAACTGCCTTTATCAAGCAGTCAACAGGAGTTTGTTACTTATGTGGTGGAGAGACAGATTATGTGGTGGAGAAACAGATTTTCCTGCTACTTAAAGTAAGAGTTTTTTCGTGCTGGTAAAGCTGATGCTCCATCTGCATTAAAGCTGCTAGAAAGATGCTCATCTGTTTAACATTCAGATGTCATGTTTAGTCTGCAATTCCAAGACTGCTGAAACACCAGCTGCGTTTAATGCCTGTTTTTGAAGCTCAGTCATCTTAAATGAGGAACCCTGAACAATTTAGAGCATGAATAAAATAAACGTAAGTAAAGATGGCATAAATTTATTTTGTGTCTATTTTTTGCTGTGCATTTTCCATTTTTCTTACCCCTTTTTTGGCTAATTGATACATTTACTAAGAATTTACTAAGGTTTTATTAAAATTTCAGTGAAAGAAATCTAAAAAATCAAAATGCTCTTTAGTCGTTTTTATCCCCCCAGTGAAGCTTTAACAGCATACAACTAAACTACTCTGAGGGTACATGCGCACACACATTAATATACATTGCACAGTCTCCAATCATTTTAATGGCTGTGGAAACACTGAAAGCAATCAGTGTCGCAAATAAGGAAGGAGAGTCACAAGGAAGCAAAATGATTATGATGAAGTGAAGCTACCTGTATATTTAAAGGGGTTGAAGATGAAAACAAGAGACAGTTAGCTGAGCAGAAGAGGCAATTTCAGCTGGTGTGAGATTCATCATAGCTCCTTGTCTTAAACTCAGCGGGTTCTGAGTTGTTTTATGTAACAAGGTGTGGAGATCAATAGCATCTATTTACTGAGGTCCACTTCATCTAATCATCTGGGAGTTTGCTGCCCACAGTGTAAAGGGAGGAGAAATCTACAGTTAAAACATTAAGACGGGAACGGACGGATGAAAGGTGCATCGCAGTCCGGTCTGTCTTCAAGGCTTAAACATCCTGTATCCTTCCTTCGTCTCCACATGAACATTTTTTTTCTCCATTCTCTCTTCTTTGCTGTCCCAAGGTATCATATGTTTGAATTAAGCTGCATGTTGGTGTATAGAGTATGAAGCACACGGAGTAAAACATCAACAGCCCTCTTTCTAACTCTGTGACAGAGCGCCTCCGGCTAACATTACAATCAGTACCTCATGTCCTTGTCTCCCAATGTGATTCTGTAATTCATCCTAAATTAGAAAAAAAGATGAGGATACTGTAAAGTGCAAGACAGAGAAACATTGTTATGGTTTAGTATTTGTGAAAACAGTCAGAGATGCACTTTCCAATCAGTCAGTTCCTACTTTCTGGATAAACCTAACTGGTTAAAAAGAAAAATGTCAGTAATATGTAAGAGTGGACAGGAAGAAGCTTTAATTTACTGTTAATCATGCATTTTCGATGAGTCTTAAAACCACACTTGACATTTGAAACTATTTTAGAATTTTATATTAGCAATTACAGTAATTTGTGTGATTAGTGAAATTAACAAGACTAGTTGTGTTAATTTTGTTTTACACCGTTGGCGTTTCTTATAGCTTTCCCTCTGTGTATTCCCTCCATAATTAGTAGAGCCTTATCATAACTGTAATATAAAGCCAACATCCAGCAGGTTCTGACAAATATGGCCCTTCATAAGAATTAAACTTGCTGTTCAGCACGCTGTTATCTGCTGACATCTAACTTCAGCTTGTGGCAGCCTGACTGAAGGATAAACATGCCTCAGAAAAATGCAGCTTTCTTTAAAAAAGATTCAAACAGCTTTTAAGGCCACATGTAACTGAGTTTTTTTTAAACACATAATGCTGAAGTTGATAAAGCTGCTGTCTCTGTTTTCTCTTCTGTTCGCCGAGGTGTTAAACGGGTTTAAATGTAGGAATTTTCTGGAGCATAAAGGCAGATAAGGTATGTCTGTTACTTTTGATAGTCTCCTACGCTGAATAATACATGTATGTTTAGAATGAGGGTACACTGTTAAAAAAAAAAATAAAAAAAAACAGAAAAGGTCAACTGGGACATTTTTTGTAAAAAAATCAAACCTTATCTCATTTTTTTTACCTTTTTTTTCTAAATGTTTCTCTAATTTAAATTACTCTTAAACATTTTCCATTGTTGTCAGTGGAGTTGTCAGAACCCTCCTTTCTAAACGGCTCTGATAAATAAGGATGAAAGATCTGTAAAAAACAAATTACAGAAACTTCCTTAATAAATACAGTTCTTTAAACTGTATTTATTAAGGAAGTTTCTGTATTTATTACGGAACTTCCTTAATAAATACAGTTCTTTAAACTGTGATTTTACGGACATTTCTTAAAGTGTGTGGAATTCACAGTGTCGTGTTGGAAATTTTTGATGTCCGTTTCACTTTCAGTTTCAAGGTAAATACAGTTTAAAAACAAGCCACCACACAAAGGAGAACAAACACACAAACCAAATAAAAAACAAATAACATCAAGTATCCTTAAAAACAACAACAACAAGACTAAAAGTAGACATAAAAGAGTTACACCAAAGTAAAATACTGGAATAAAACAAGATGACAAGAAGCAAGCAATGCAAAAAGAAATATATAAATAAAGATAAACAGTGAAATATAAATAACTAAATAGATAGGTGTATAGTTAGATAGAGAAAATTCAGGTAAAAGCTAAGCTAAAAAGGTGGGTCTTAAGCCTCTTTTTAAAAACATTAACTTCTCTGCAGCCCTGAGGTTCTGAGGCAGGCTGTTCCAAAGATGAGGACCATAATGATGGAACAATAGCCTATATCAAATCCATTATTTTTTTATAATGCTTATATTATGATCATACCCATTGTTAATTGATTTTATCGAAATGTTTTTATACTAAGCAAATTGTTTGGGTCATGAGTCCATTGTAGAATTAATTTATGGGTCATAAGGGGAATACTTTGGGAACCTCTGTGTTAGAGGGACAAATAGATAGTAAGACAATACAGGAGCATCTTCAATCAGTAGCAATTTCAACACGTACGAGTGTTGCATAGCCTTTTAGCGTTTTTCTTTTAGCATTCACATTTGATGTTTAATGACCTAAAAAAGATCTGTTTGTTGTAGTTTCTGACTGACCGATCACCAGCTCTCTGGTGGTCTTTTTAAGCCAGTATAGTGCAAAACCATCAGATTTTTTTAAATCTATCTAATCTATTTCTAGTTTAATCTATTTCCAATCTAAAGAATGTAAATGTTTTGGGTTTTTTTTTCTTTTTTGTTTTGTCCAGGATAAGGAGAAAAATGAAAATTACACACTGATTTCAATCTCTGCATAAATAGTTGCTTTCACAGAAGAACAAAAATCAAGCACAGCTCAAAACTGCAGAAAGGTGGGTGGAAGACATGGAAATTTCCCAAAACCTCAAGCAGGGCAGTAAAGTGCTTAGCCCTTGTCTTTTTTTTTCCAGTTGTCACACACTGAAAATTAAAAGTAGCCATTATACCAACCTATTATTCTTTGGTATAAAGGAACAACAGGAGCATTTTGAGGCTTGACAATAAGGAAATGATTTGATAGCTGTACAAAAATGTTTAATGCTCAGTTTGAAACACACATTTGGCTCAAAAAGACCACCAGAAAGCTTTATCTCACTTTAGAAAGGTGATGAACTAAATGTGCAATCTCACTTATATAAATATGACTCTTATTAATTATGAATCATAAGAGAAAGTGAGAGACACCTACATCCTTAGCAGTTTACTTATCCTCAGAGGTGTGAAATTCTTCATTCATAAACATTAGCAAAAGTGAACATTGACACATATCTGATTTATTTTTAAAACAGTTTCCATTTACTGGTCAAATTAGGAGAAAATCTTTGGGAAGTGAGAAGGTAAATAAAACCCTGTTAAGTATAGTGGCATAGTTATGTGGTTGGGGGGCATTCTGCAGAACAAGGATCCACCAGCACATAGAGGAAGTTAAAGGATGAAAAAGATCACCAGCAGAAGGTTCTGTTATGGTTCAATTAGACCTAAACAACAATCTTATATTTATAACTCATGATGCTTGGGGGTCTTAAAAGAGCAGCACTTCTAGACAATTAAAAATTGCACAGATATCACCTGCTTTGCTAAAAAGATGCTGTTAAGGTTTTAGGTAAGACAGCTTAAACTTCCTCGGAACCTGTTTTCAGATAAAAAATAATGCATCTTAAATAGGCAGCTATAGCTATTGGCAATTTTTTAGCTTTCTGAAGACAAATTAATTTCTAAAACTGACCAGTGGAGTTTGGAGGATAAAGTTAATAAAACACTGGGCACAGAGGAAAAACGAAGCATGATTATTAAACTGCAGAAAATAGCTTTAGTATGCTGTAAATCTGACAAATCCACAGTATCTGTGAAAATGTTGCTTCATGCATATTTGGAGAGAAACTGAAAACAGAGTTTAATTTTACTCCTGTCTGTCATTTTTTTATTATTTGATTTGGGGTCTATTAAACGGATTCGCATTTTGCTGCTGATGTGGTTCATAGTACCAAGAAAAATATATACACTATTGTAGTCAAGGCAACCTAACCTGAGACTAAGCCAAGACCAAGACCAGTGTATTGAGACTGAGGAAATACTAAAGGGCTGAAACCAAGTTAATATCAAGACAAAGGAACGGCAAACCAGAGTCCAGCTGTTAATGTCATAATAAAATGTGAAACATGATGAAAATCCTGAAAATCCTGTTGAAAAATATACATTCTCATAAAATCACTATGAGCTACAATAAATGCAACTTTCTGTGTTTAAAAGCTACAGATCTCCTTAAAAACCTAAATCACTCTGACTGACTTCTTTGTTACAAAACTGACTTTGATCTGTTAGCTGGAGAGATAATATAGATACATTATGTCCTCAGCATGTGGCCATAAAGTAAAATTATGCAAATAGGGGTGGAAAAGTGACCATACAACCCCTGGCAAAAAGTATGGAATCACCAGTCTTGGATGAGCACTCATTCAGACATTTCATGCTGTAAAACA
>JAUZNJ010036150.1:0-11970 GCA_034780135.1 Jordanella pulchra
AAGTAATTCAAAAAACTAAATAAAGTAATAATAAATAAAAATGTCACAAATGTCAATTTAATAAAATAGAATATTGATTTAGAATGTATATTTAAAAAAAATCCTAATAAAAAAAGTCATCCTTAGAGGTATCTCTAGAACTTTGCTAACTGTCAATGCGAAACTGAATTCATGTATTAAGTAACGAAATCAAAATTTAAATGAATCAATTAATCCCATGTAGCTCCTGAAACATTAACGTTTTCAGTCAGCAACATTATCTGGAAACCAGTAGGAGGTCACCGCATTCAGAGCGTCTCAAATCACAAAGCCAGAGCGGCACAGATGGCCGCTCTCCCGATGATGCGAGGTCTATCGATGTCTATGAGCCATCCTTGTTTGGAGCTACATAGCTTTATGTAGAGACTCCAGTTGGAACAAAAGACAAATCACAAATAACACAGACAGCACCCTATGGTATGTGTCAAGTGCAACACAATCACAATAACATATTATAGCATGTGCTGATGTAGCATAAAACCTGTTGACACATTCCTACAGGCAGAGAGCTTGGGTCAAAGAGGTCTCCAGTTAAAACTCTGAGGGGGTTTAAAGGCCCAACTTTGGAGGCTAGTCGGCGTCAAAACTTGAGGTACTAATGTGATAATAACAATACTGTGGGACCAATTGGTTGGGCATTTTAAAGTGTCACATGATTACCTGTTATTAGCACTAATTGGACGTGTCGCAATTCACTGTTCTGAGACATAAACAATCACAAGGATTCAGGAGTTGGTATTTTTTCAGAAATGAAACTTAGTTTGCAAGAAATACAGCGGCAAGGGGATATTGTAATTTGAACATCCCTGATCTCGTTTTAGATACAGAAGATTGGGACAAGTTTGTATTAAAAAAATGCACGTAGAACCTAATTCTTTTTAAGCTCACCCTCTTGAGTACAAACTTTGACCGACATCGACTTCTCCTTTCCCGAGGCATGTCTGGCAGTTACCGTGACCAGGTAGGTAGTGTCTGGTAGGAGCTTCCTAAGCAGAGTGGAGTTTTGTGTTCGGTCCACATTGATGGTCTGGAGAGCTCCTCTGGGCAGGGCAGAATACTCAATGTAGTAACTTGTGACAGTCTCTGGCTGAAGAGGACCCCAGCTCACCCTCACACTGTTGTGGCTAGAGTCAGAGACCGAAACAAAAGCCGGACTCACAACCTCTACAGAAATAAGATAAAAAATGTCTTTTTAGGCAAAAAGAAGATAAAAAAAAAACACAAAACAAATATGAATGTTTCAGGGAATAATCTATAAAAGGTAAATAATCTAACCTGGCTTTGTTGTGAAGGTGGTAGAGAGTTTATTAAAGGTTAGTTCGTTGGACTCTGGAATCAGTTGGACAGAATAGGTGGTTTCTGGTTTTAGGCCAGTCAGTCTGATGTTGTTCAACTCCGCAGACTGAATCAGTCTCTGGTACTGACTCCCACCGGTGCTCGGACTGGTCCCAGTTCCACTACCACTGCCACCACCTCCAGTTAAAACCTGACCATAGCGAATCTCATAGTAGCCCTTGAGACCAGACAGGACGGGTCTCCAATGGACAGAGGCAGAGTTGGTGGAGATGTCTCGGACCTGAAGCCGCTCAGCTTTGATGATCTCTGTTTGGAACCAGACAATGACATTGGATCACTACTGAACGTATGAAAAAAAAATACAGAATGTGAAAATTTAGGAGCTAGAAATAATTTGATTCAGCATCATGTGTCAATAAAGAAAGCTTCAAAACAGACGGCTAAATATGTCCTGACTTCAGACAGCTTTCAACAGCCAGACTTAGCCTTCTAATTGCATTCTTAACTCCTTCAATAAGACAACTTGAAATAGCCAACCCAGTAATGGTCCGCAATAAAATAGCTAGTACCTCAGAGACATTGATATCTGAGATAAGTTCTCTTGGTGCTAACTAAGGACTACTGCATGTCTCCTACTTATACACAGGCTTTATGCTCGCTGTGCATCATGTCCTCTCTGTGCAACATAAACTGTTCTGAAGAGGCCTCTGCACGGTTATATAGCTGTTACCTAATCCTGTCTGAGAAATGGGCAAACTCCCCTGTCTGTATTTATAGACATATATGTATCACGTCTGACATAGTGTTGGCGGATGTAGAGGGGGAAGTTGAATCATTAATCTATTAATAGATCAGCCTATCATATTTCAGCGAGTGTCACACATGCATACAGTCTCATAATTACCTGGCATCCTACCTAGACTGGCAGAGGAGAATAAGCGGAGCCAAAAAGAGGATTGTGGCTTATTAACAAACCGCTGGAATCACAGCAGGTGTTTCATAAAGGATGTTTTCCAAAACTACTGCGATAAAATATTCACTTTCTTTTGTTTCAAAGAAGAGACGTAAAGGACAAAGCATATGAGGAGTTTTTTATTACCATTTTTTTATTCTATTTTTTTATACCATCTTCAATATTTTACTGTTCTGTACTGGGGTGGGCATTCATCACATTGTTTATCATAAATGTGATAATTCATCATTTTTCTTATGTTTGTTGATAAATTTGAAGAATATGATTAAATGTGGTTACTATTACATGTTTAGTGATTTATAATTCACACTTTATGTAACTGGTGTCCTGAAGAAGCAGATTTTAAGTGTGTTCATTCATCAAGAGTATTACTTATGATTACTAGGCTGAGGTAAGCAGACACAGCCAGGTAGTTACCCAAGAAATAAATGTATTTATTTTTTTTAAATTGTACTTTTATTGTTATTATGATAATATCATCCAATAACGTGATAAGATTTTAAGAGCATATTGCCCAGGTTTATTCAGTACCGTGAAAATAACTAGGAGATCAATCAGAACTAGAAATGGGACAATTTGTCTCAGTCATCTTATCTATTAGTTATAATCTTATGATATATCGTAAATATATCTTATATCTTCTTATAATATAGCCTATCTTAAAAAATATATAATAATATATAACTTTTATATAATCAAATATTTTTCTCCCTATTAAATTGGAAAACCTAAAGTAGGGATGTGAATTGGCAAGAATTTGGCGATATGATACATTTCACTACTATTAGTGTCATGATACAATAACAAACACAATGTATTGCATTTTTTATGATAACATAGCTCTGTAAAACCTCACAAGATCTTCTTGTTCTTCTGCATGCAGCACAAAGCAGCTGAGCAATGGGCTTTTTGTCGGTGTGCTACCACCTAGTGGCCGGGAGTTTAAGTATCATAAAAAAGTAAAACAACAAAAATTATTTTTACCCATATCTGTTTTGTGTTTTTAAATTCAACATTGGTTCCATATTTGGAATCAGTTTCATCTAATGATACATCATGATATTGATATTTAAATCGATGTGATTAATGTCGAAAAGAAACATTGTGATAATTGACAGAATAAATTATTTCCTACACCCCTAACTAAAGTAGGTAGTTAAGCAACAACATACATTCAGTAAAGTACAACATACAACCAGAGGTAGGTAGAGTATTTAAATAATAATACTGTTAGAGTAGCACTGCTTTGACAGTTTTTTACTCAAGTAAACGTACATTGGCTTATAATATCCGATTAAATGTTTAAAATGATTTTTATCAAAATGAAATATTTGCGAATTGCGGTATTTCAAAGTAAAAAATGAAATGAAAATAATACAAGTAAATAACATGATAAAATAACAGAAAACAGTCCTTAAATTAGGTAAAGGCTTTTTTGTCAGAAAACGCTACAGAGCTTCTAGAGACAATATCTACCGTTTACTTTATTTTTACCTGATTGGAATAGTTCAAGTCACTGGTTCATGGTAAACATAATTTTTGCTCACATAAGAGTAGAAGAATCCTAACAAATTATAACTTGAGTAAAAGTAAAAAATACAATAAAGTGAAATTACTCTTGAAGTACTTTCCATTGCGTGTTTTCCATTAAAACTGACACCATGTGTCATCTTATCTGTCTTAACTTTCCATTGTAGCATTTTGAGATTGTTTTTAACAAATGTAAAGCGCTTTATAAATAAAATACATTATTATTGTTATTTTACAATTACTCGAGTAAATGTATCTGAGTAAACACTGCTAGTTACTACCTACCTCTGTATACAAGTAGTACATACATAAAGAAATATTAATGTATTTTGAATTCAATTTTTTTTCTTCTGTCATCCTTGGAAACTTCAAATAAAAGGTTTGACTGGCATTCCAAAAGGTACAGACAAAAAGATGTATTAAGCAAAAAATAAATAAATAAACCATAAAGTAAAATTCTTAATTAATGAAGCATTCTAAAAAGTCTATTTCTTCTAATAACAAGCAAAGAGAAACACTTATGTTATTATGGACTGAATCTTGTTCCATTTTTGCTGCGAGCAAAGAGCATGTTTTGTAAATGGTAATAAAAAAAAACAATTTTTGTAAATTGAAATTTGAAAAATAAAATACATTCCAGAAATTAAACTCTGAAAAACATTTTAATAAAAAAAAAATAAAATAAAAGATTTTAAGAGTAATTTTTTTCAGATTTTGTTTTTACAAAATTTTCTTTCAGCTTTTAACATTTTATTTCATTAAAAATATATACAGAAAAAGTTCAGATTTTATATTACATGTTTTTTTTCTTTAAATGTCTGATTTTAGGTTGAGGTTTTACAAATGTTGTTCTTTTTAAATAGCTTTTTACAAATCCCATTATCTTTACTTCTGGGACGGGTTTTCCTCTGGAGTGAGGAGTGAAGACGTATTTCTATTGGTCTGCATTGACTTTGTATTGGTCAGTGTAGATGTCCAGAGCAACTGTTTGTGTTATCGGCATAAGGTGAAGAAAACAATCTATGAAACACAGTTTGGAAAAAATACATTTTTATCAAATCTGAGACAGCAAATTTACTCTCAAAACCTTTTATTATTAAAATGTTTTTTAAAGATTCAGTTCTGGACTGCATCAGTTTTTCTCAAATTACCCTGTACAAAACATGTTCTTTGCTTGCTGCAAAAATGGAACAAAAATGGATATGTTTGCAAATCGCACTTTCTTTAAGTACGTATAATATGAAAAATAAACTTATTTCATAGTAAATGATGGATGAATTAATTCAATAAGCAAAACATACATAAATATGTTTTGTGAATGCTATCAAAAAGTAAACCGTTATAGAAGAAGAACTGTGGGTCACAAATGAAAAGGCTAAACTTAAAACTTTATAACAGAAGTATAAAGATAATTTTAATATTTTGCTTGCCTCACTCATCCTTGATACAGAGCCTGTTGCTAAACTTACCAATAATTGCGTTACGTAGGTCCTCAGTAATGATTCTCATATCGTCAACATCCACAAAGTGCAGGTGGTTTTCCAAAGGAGGACTCACCACTTCTCTCAGCAAATTATAATTGCTGTGCCCCGTGGAGACGGCCAGCACTGCCACGCCTTCCTCCCGCAGCTCAGCCAACGGTCCAGTTACATCCCCTGGTTTTACCCCATCAGTCAACCAGACCAGCACTCTTGGGAGGCCTTCCCGAGCCCCACCAGGTGTTCCCGGTTGTAACACAGTCTCCTTAGCCAGTCTCAGAGCTTCTACTGTGTTGGTGTCGCCCCTTAAGGGGATAATGTTTTTCAAAGCCCCCTGTAGGCCACCTTGGGTGCTGTATCTATCAAAGCCAAACTCCAGTTTAGGCTTGGTGCCCACCTGCAGCAGTCCTACTCTCACTTGATCCTGTTCCAGTGAAAAGGGACGCAGTAGCTCAGACAAGAAGGAGAGCATACGGGCGTGATCGTAGGAGGGGACGCTCCCTGAGGAATCCACCAGAAAGAGGACGTCGCCCTCGCAGCAGTTCAGCACTGTGGAGAAAAAAAACATGTATACAGTCATAAACTTCCACTGTGATTCCTTTTCACTCTTGCAACTTTTTCCACAAGGCTCTGCCATAAAATACCCTCCCTTTCACAATCCACCGTCTTGGGGAAAAACACTCTTTATACAGTGATCACAGCTTACAGAGATTTTTGTGAGCAGAGACGGTATAGCAGCGTAAATCCAGGCGCAAATCCGGCTAATTAATAAGCAGATAAGTAGCAATCACAAAAAACGAGGAAACCATATTTAATGACTTCAGAGGCGGTGGTGGATAAAAGGCATTCAAGGAATGAGCCAAAGGGTGGATTTACTTTTCTTCTCTATTTAGTTTTCTCTGTTTTTCAAAACAAAGTGACATGGACAGTGAACAAAACAGTAGTTTCTGGATAGATGGAGTGAAAGGGAGTGAAGAAACAAGCCCGGTCAATGGGAGATGAAAAGGCGTTAAATGAAGTGAAGAGCCGGGGGGGGGTTCAGGCAGTTCCATGTGAGAGACGGGGAGGAATGCTGGACGGTCGTAGACATACAGTCCTGAGGGAGGACATAGGTAAAGCTGCGGGAACAGAATCTAACAGAGCGATTTGGCAGAAGATCTTAGGAACCTGCTCTCATCCAAAGGAGACGGCCAAACCAGTAGATAAGAAAAATAAACTCTGGGAGAGATAGCAATAACAGAAAATCCCATTCAGTCTGACTTCATCAGAAAGTTCACTCAGTCACAGGTTTGGACGCAGCCTTTCAAAACTTAGGTTCCCTCATGAAAGCTGAGACAGCAGCACAGCAGACACTAATAAATCAAACCTTTACTCACACGCCAGCATTCATGCCCACACTTTATGTTCTCCATACATTATCAGCAATTCTTCACATCTTCTGTTGTTTGGATTTTGGAGTCAGTGGGCTGCTCCTTATCAATCCCCCAGGTATGGGTTTATCTACAAACACTAAGGCTGTCTAGACGCTTTACTGTCCGAGGCTCATGCAGGTTAGTTATCACCTGAATACAGGACTCAGTGAATAAGTGGTGAATAAACAGCTTCATGAAGACCAAGGAGCACAGCAGACAGGTCAAAGGTAAAGCTGTCGAGGAATTTACAGCAGGGTTAGGCAGAGGTGTCAAGTAATTAAATTATTGTACCTAACAAGGTTATTTTCAATATCGTTACATATTTATTCATTTTTCTGAAGACTTTTTACTTCTATACTTTCTACTCCTTATTTTCTCAAAACTGTCTTGTTACTTCTAGAAATGTTGTTAAAGACATGACAACAAAACAGAGAAAATCAAGAGCGCCAGGACAATTTGTCCAGTTGGATCCCAGTTAGTTTATAAAAAACACTAACGGTGATATGAATAAAGACAGTAGGATGGGAAATGCTGAAGATGATGGATCAGATTCTGAGATGCAAAACATTTTCCATCCTTCCCTTCTTTATCGAGTTTAAAATGTACGTATTGATTATGTTCAAACTTTAAAAATATTCACGTGCTGATGCAGGATTTCTGTTCTGTACAATTTACAACTATTTTAATTTAGACCAAAGTTAGACCAAGTCACTGACACTATCAACACGGTGAGTAGATGAGGAAAATTAACCATTTCCTGCACAGAACAACGTTTTTTGTATAATTAGAGGCAAACACTATATTTTAATTTTGAACTTTAGTACAATGTAGAACCCATACTTTATTTTACCTTTACTTCAAACATTTCTATTAATTTTAGTAAAGTCTATTTTAACAAAGGTACTTTTACTTGAGTAAAGACTATTGGTACTTGAAGCACCTCTGGGTTAGCTTATAAAACGGTATCCAAAGCTTTGAACATCTCATAAAGGACTGTTCACCTCGTCATCCCAAAATACAAAGCACAACTACAAACCAGCAAAGACACGGCCATCGCCCTAAACGGAAATGTAAAGCAATTTTTCCACCAGCCATGAAGGAAAGACTTGCAAGAAGGTGGTCTGGTCAGACTCCAAATGCTTTTCTTGGTATAAGATTAACAGCCCACAGGGAAACATGGTGGTGGCTGCAACATGCTGTGGGAAAGCCTTTTTTTTTTTCATGAGAGCAGGTGAAGTTGGTCAGAACTGGTGGGAAGCTGGATTGAGCTAAATACAGGGCAATCCTTGATGAAAACCCATAAGAGGCTGTCAAGCAGTAAGTGAACTTATGACGTCTAATTACTGGAATCTTCGTTGTCTCATCTGGTCTCTATTAATGGTAACAGCAAAGTAACAGATCCCTCTCACTGATATCAAAGTTATAAAAACCCAGTCGCATTAAAAGAACCGCAGGTGTCCTAGTCACTAATTTTAGCCTCTAATGGGCACAGCATGACAGCATAGCCTGAACCAGAGGAATATACCTTTTTTAATGTTTTATCATTTAAAAAATATCAATCTGTAGCTGGTTAGGTCAGTGCATAAACGATAGATGAATGTAGCTTAATAACTGAGTAGAGAGTCTCCACGTTTGCTTATATGTAAAAAGAAAGAAAAAGGAAAGGGATTGAAATCTGTCTTTTTCCTCACTATTTATTAAAATTTTATTAATGGTGTCAAAATAAAAGTTTCATTATTCATCTTACAGGACCGCTCTGTTCTCTCATGCCATAAAACCTGGAGATAACATCTGATTACTATCTGGGGCCCATGTTCTGCTAAGAGAAGCACCCTGAGGCCATGTTCTGCATGCCTGTGTGGTCCCTGGATGCCCTCTGGTTTGGGATGGGACCCCCGGACCCCTCTCCCACACAGGGCAGTGGGATTTCATCAACTCACAATCAACTACCTGGAGTCCTGCCATTTCACCGAGAGCTCTGTTTTTTTATCAACCCCACCCTTATGTCCACACAGAGAGCATTGTCTCCATATACTGTTGCAGCATTACTTCCTAATCGCGGAAATTTGTGCATTAAATCGTCTAAAATACATAATCGCTAGATTTTGACTTACTTTATGTTTACTGACTAAAATAGGTAAGCAGCTTATAGATTTCTTGGTTTAAAATTAAATGGATAAACACTTTGAAGTAAAATTGTCACTAAATATTTGGGGATTATTATATTTAATAATGTTTAAGAATAGAAAATTTAAAACAAATTATATATATATATAAGAATAAAAGATTCCAAGCTTTGGGTTTCAGGTTGGTTACCTTCAGGTGCGGAGTTTTGAAGAGCCGAGGGACGCAGCAGCGAGCACACCACCACCCCCATCATCATCCATGATAACATGTGGACATCCATCACAAAAGCTCTGAATTAGTTCCACTGGAGTCAAATATATCGCAAATCTTATGGCTTCCAGGCTCAACCATACATTAACCGCAGCGCAGAGGACCACACTCCCTGTCAGTAAATCACTGCCAGGCGCATATTTCACATGAGTCACATCCAGACAGACTTTCTTATCCGCTGAGCAGGATCAGCCTGGGAGGTTAAATGTAAAAATTCAGACCCTGCATGTGTGCGCAAAAAGTTTGGACCCAAATCTCTCTCTCTCTTACTCAAGACTTACTGTGACCGAGTCCGACGAGTTCAGCACAAGATCCCCGGAAGCGACTTTCAAAATAAAAGACAGAGCTGTTTCGCAACAAAATGTTTGCTTTTAAATGTCTCAAAAATCTTTAGATTATTGAGACTGTAGGCTTAGATCCGAGGTGGGTCGAGTCCCCAACATTTTTCTGAAGTACGAGTAGCACTACTTTAACTATATTTTACTCAAGTGAAAGTCAGAAGTAGTCATCCAAGAAATTACTCAAGTAAGAGTAAAAACGTATTTTGTAAAGTGGTTACAAGCACTGAGTAAATGTTGGCTCATAAGATCCGATTTCATTTTCAGAAATTATGTATTCAGACGTTTACAGGCAAAATTTTGGGAACTAAAATCTCTTATACTTAACAAGGAAATCAGAGCAGAAGAAACACGTTTGTAAATCAGTTTTTATTATTAGAAAACCAATCTTCATAGATTATTTTTTATTAGTAGAAAACCAATCTATATAGAATGAAATGCTTATATGTTAGGAAAGGACAAATAACTAATAATAATTTTTAGCTGCTCACCAAATAGCTCAAGTCTGCTACTGGAAGCGTCTTAATGATGGCCCTCTTTATTTTGAAAATAAAATGATTCTAACTTCCTGCTAGTTTCTTTTACTTCACCAATGAGGGTGTCTTGAGGAGCCTTTCCCTACTCTCCTCTTTCCCCAGTGTCCCCAGTAACTCAGAATAGTAAATAGGTTCACCAACCAGGCGACAACCCTGTCAGTCTTAACCTGAATTATTTTCAACTCCTCACCACTCAGTCAGCAGCCAACAAAAAAGGGTGGGGGAGGTCAAGAAGTAATGCCTTTTAAAGATTAACAAAATGAAGGTGAATTTGGAATTTATTTTAAACTAAAAATTTTAAAGTAAAAAAAAAAAAAAACCCATGATTTAATTGTTTATCTGTTTGATCAGAAATTCTCCTTAAATCTGTTTTCCTTTTTACGGTCACAAAAGTTAATGAAAACAAATGGAATTTTCTTAACTTTCTACACATTGTTTTTTAACATTGCATGAATAAATATATTTATATTAAATATCGTTTAATGTGCTGAACCTTATTCACCATATTTGTAGCCATTCAGCCTAGTAGTTCAAAAACCTTTTTGTGTCTTTACTTTCTAACCACTACATTTAAAAACGTTAGCAGTATGAAGCTGTGCTCCATCAAGATGTCAGTTTGGGACTTTGCACTGATTATTGAAAGCAGTTTCTCCTTATTTTGATCATATTTTGATCTTTGCTATTAAAGTGAGAATTGGGAGATATGAAATGGTGCTGTGAGGCTATAATGGTGCAAAGAAATGTGAGTACATTTTTCTCTACACTAATTTAAGCAAAACTATTTCATATCCATCTATAGTCTGCTAATTAGATTGAAACATATTCATCAGCTTCAATTGTTTATGCTTGTATCAGAATGTCATTATGTGCAAATGAAAAAAAAAAGCACGGGAAATGCATTCCTTTTCTAAATATACCTCTTATAAATCTGCTCTATAAACTGAGAAAGAGAAGGAACTAAATTAAGCCACAAAGCTATCAAAACAGGACATTAGTGTCACTGGTGACATTTTGGCTAAACACTCATCAAGAAAGAAGCAAACAAAAACCACAAAGATGTAAACACTTTTCAAATTTGAGAGACATTTTTGGTGGGAACAGTACACTTCTGTGGAGGGAAATAAAAACACACATGAGGTCTTATTTTACAACCTCCCTCTTGAAGGAAATATCCCTATGCATTCAGTCAGGATGATTCAATGTGGAAACTATTAATACTGTTTGTTTTAGGGCGTGTGCAGGAGGGGGATTGTTGCACACAAACAAGCAGTTTGTAGGGAGAGAGGTTGGAAGAGGATGTAAGGATCCATGTGGGACGAGACAGAGTCTGGACTCCTCTCTGATGCGTCTTATTGAAATCCTCCCATTAATCCTGTGAGACGCTGACAGTAAACACACCCTGGGTGAATACACAGATCTTGTAACAAACAGAAGAGCGCACTCAGTGATTTGGTAGCTTTGTTTGGGCTATGTTTTATCCCAATCATCTACTGTGGGATAACATGGGAGACAAGTACAAGCATGTAATTATATTTGCTGCTGGTGACTCACCCTTTGTTCACATCTGTGTTTACAAAAGAGAAATACTTGTCACCCATTAAAATGCACTATGTGCAGTTACTGGAAGTTTTATTTTAAAACTAAATGCCAAAATTAAATCTCCCAAAAGCTCCCTGTCCTGTTAGAGTCTATTCACACCCTGCTGTTAATGGAGAATGGGAACACAAATCAGTTATTCTTGTTTTTCTTTTTTGCTTCCCTCTTTAAGGTGAACAAACTTGTGATACGTTTAATTTTTATTCTGCTGAAGCCATTTGTGCATATGTGATTTCTCTTATTGATTCTTTTAGTAGCTCCATCCGTTAGAAACAGAGCATGTACAGCCCACCAGAGACTGCTACAGTGGGGAAAATAAGTATTTAGTCAGTCACCAATTGTGCAAGTTCTCCCACTTAAAAAGATGAGAGAGGC
>JAUZNJ010036151.1:0-11969 GCA_034780135.1 Jordanella pulchra
TTCAATCAGTGGTACAGGAACAAGTCTGTATCGTTCAAGAAAAACATGATTTTCATGCAGGACAATGAACCATTACACACAGCATGGCTGGACAGTAAAAGTCTAAAAGAAGAAAAAACAATGATGTGGCCCCCTTGTTTACCTGAGCTGAACCCCATAAAGAACCTGTGGTCCCTCATAAAATGTGAGATCTACAGGGAGGGAAAACGGTCCACCTCTCTGAACAGAGTCTGGGAGGCTGTAGTGCTGCAGCAAAGTTGATCATAAACAGATAAAGCAGCTGACAGAATCTATTGATGAAGGCTTTTGAGTGTCATCATAAAGGAAGTTGGCTATATTGTCCACTTATTTCTCTTTGAATGTCAGAAATGGTTATTTCTAAATTTTGTGTTATATTGGTTTACCTGGTGAAAATAAAAGAGTGAGATGGGTATTTGGTTTTTATTACATTGTCTAATATATCTGCACAGTAACAGTTACCTGCACAAACAGATATCCTCATATGGTAGCCAAATCTAAAAAAAATCCAGTCCAACTTCTAAAAATATTAAGCTTTGATATTAATGAGCCTTTTGGGTAGATTGAAAACAGAGTTGTTGTTCAAAAATAAGAACAATTCTCTTAAATGCCACTTGTCTAATAATTCTACACACACTGTAGTTTTGCACCACTTGCTATCCAACTATTAATCATTAAAATATGGATTTTCAACAGATTGACAAAATAATAGTTAGTTGCAGCCCTTTGACTACATAGACTTGTTTGTGAGGGAAGACACAATCAGACTATTTTATTGGAGAACCTTTCGAGAAGCTTCAGCCCCTGTCTATCTCTCGGGTTGAGAGATGTGTCTGGTGAATGGGAGACAGTGAGTGGAATGTATGCAGAGCATGCCTATATTTAACCCTGTAAACATGAGATTTGGTATCTGCCAAAAATATCTATTGACGGGTCCTCAGTTACAAGTCAAAAAAGTTTTGTTATCTGGACATGAGAGGAGTTTGAGCCTATTACCTTTAGTTTTATAGTTACTTTTATGAATGGGACAATATTTTAATAAAAGGAATGTCAATTCTATGAGCAAAATACATTAAAACAAGTTTCATTCTTAAAGGAAAGGAGAATATTGCAAAACAAAATTTGAATATAAATTTAAACACATTACCTTTATCTTCCACACACCCATACTTTTCATAAAAGCAAAACGTAAATCAGCAGAAATGCTTTAGGTTAAACTTGCACAATCAAAATCCACGCTTTGGAATTTTTTGTTGTTGTTTTTGTACTGCATACACTACCTATGGATACTTTACAATGGGATTAACAAATACAGATCCAATTTGCACATTGCTGAGAATGGCTAACAGCTCTAATTTACTGACTTGGTGTCAAATTATTAATAGCTACAATCTCAGCTATTGAGTTCTTCTACTCTGCCTTGAGTCTCTCTGTCTTGCTTTGGAAAAAAACAACAAAAAAGCAAAACTATTTTGAGATTGTATGAATGAATTAATGCTTTTAGCCCCATTTGGAAATGGTATTTGAGCAAAAGTAACAGTTTCATGGCTGATCAATGGCAGCTTTTTACTTCTCCCCTTGTTTTTATAAAAAAAGAGCAACAACAGAACAACTCTGTGTGACTTTAACCAACTAACTCAACATGTTTCAGTGTAAAACACGTGCTGAAGTGGTGTAACTGCTCCTGTTGAGTGGCAAAGCTCCCACTGTAACAGTGTGAATTAGCTGGCATCTTTTCCTGACTAACCACTCATGGAGCTTATTACAAAGACTGAAAACACACACTGTTGATGGCTCTTTGGCCCTGCTGTAAACTGGAATCCATTGAACCTTTAGCACTGGTCTCAAACATGCTGGTTACGATACCTCACACCCCTGTGCAGCAATCATATGAGTGACCTCAATGAACAGAATATTTTCCCATCAAGCCACATCAGTATCACATGGAGATACTTTGGGGAAAAAAATGTACCGCAATCATCTGATCAACCCCTCCAGCACACTCATAAACACAGACATATTATACTTTCTGGATTTGTCTTCTGTTTTTTTTATGTTTGACCCGTCAGGCCAATCAAGCAAAAAAAATTGGTGGAATAAAAGGACATCTGAGAAAGTTGTGTGGAATAAATCTGCATAGTGAAAAATCTTTAAATGACTTTTCATGTAATGCCTCAAACTGCAGACCATTTCCACCCATGGAAAACAATGCCTGCTCCTGACATAATTAAAAGGCTCATTTGTAGTTTTCAAAAACACAGCCTGATCAAATCCCCCCATCGCCTACACCTATCCCCCATAATGGATCAGCTGCATATCATTTCTGTTAAAATTTCTATGCACATCGTTGTACTGTCCTGCACCGGTTATGCCAAATTTCATGCAGTAACTAGAACACAAAAAGTGCACACTAAATTGATCAACATGGACCCTCATTGATTTCAGACTAGGGTCATCAGGCCATGCAGCTGGCGAATGCTAACATACACAGCTCATTATTGTAATTTCCTTAACCAGTAAGAATGGTGGATGACCATACTGATTTTCTTAAACACATTTTGATTAAATCTGACTTACTTATGATACTGTCAATGAATAGTTGCAATAAATGAGTGAATGATCATTATTGAGTGTCACAAAACTCACACAAAAATGCTATAGAATAGATTTAAAATGTTGTTAAATACGGAGGGGCTAGTGTGTTCGAGGGCATGGCTTAGAGCGAGTCCTGGACACGCACACTCACCACAAACTTGATTTTGCACACCTTGCTTAAACAGTGTTGGTCCCCATATTGCCTTCAAAACCACCTTAATTCTTAATGCCATAAATAAATGAGGTGTAAATATATATATTTTACAAACAAACAACAACAACAAAACAACAACAATGGAAGAATGTTAGTTCAGACTACTCTGATTACCCAGAATCAACCCATTCCACTCTCTGAGAGGGTTTGAGACTATCTACATAAACCATTCCTCTTATTCAGAATATAATTACATCCTGACTGAGCTTAATCCAATCACAATATTATGACCGGTGTGTATACATGACAACTTTTTATTCTGAATACTTGTCCTCGTCAACAAACCGAGGTTCATAAAGCCAGTTTGAGTTTATTTAGGCTTCCGTTACGTGGTGTAATGTTCTTTTGGAATTGGCAGTCCCAAGACTGGGACAGTGTGGTCATAGAGGGATGGACATGGTTAATATCAGGACTGCATGACATCAGAAAAAACATCAGGCATGCAGATGTTATTGGAAAATGTGATGACAATTAGACTGGCAATTAATAATACGAAAAATGTGAATGTCTTTATGACAAACATAGACCCAGATCATCAGTTGTCTTTCTAGTTCCTGGAAAAAACAAATGTACTGAATTAGCATTAGAAAGGTTCAATTGAAAAAGTGTCCTTTTGCTAAAGTCTGCTCTTTTGGCATTGAAATAACATAAATGACTATTATCTAATACTCGTCGTCTTCCGCTTTATCCGGGACCTGGTCGCCAGGGCAGCAGTCTCATTAGAAACTCCCAGACTTCCCTTTCTGCAGACACCTCCTCCAGCTCTACTTGGGGAAGGCCAAGGGACATGGTCCCTCCAGCGTTTTCTGGGTCATCCCCTGTCCCTCCTCCCAGTGGAACGTACCTGGAACACCTCCCGAGGGAGCTGATCGGGGGACATCCGAAAAAGATGTCAGAGCCACCTCAGCTGACTTCTCTCAATGTGATGGAGAAACGGCTCTACTCAAAGCCTCTCCTGAATGACCGACCTCCTCACCCTATCTCTAAGGGAGAGCCCAGCCACCCTGCAGAGAAAACTAGTTTTGGCCGCTTGTATCCAGGATCTTGTTCTTTCGGTCATGATCCAGATTTCATGATCATAGTTGAGGGTAGGAATGTAGACCGAGCGGTAAACCGAGAGCTTTGCCTTTTTGCTCTGCTCTCTCTTCACCCCCACAGACCAGTGCAGCGTCTGCATTATGGCAGCAGCTGCACCGATCCGTCTATCAATCTCCCGCTCCATTCTCCCCTCACTCGTGAGCAGGACCAAGATACTTGAACTCCTCCACTTGAGGCAGGAACTCTCCTCCAACCTGAAGGGGACAAACCACCTTTTTCCGGTCGAGAACCATGGCCTTGGACTTGGGAGGAACTGATTCTCATCCCGGCTGCTTACTATCTTTTTATCTTCTAAACACCAAGTGCCCCACATAATAGCAACTATAATAAAATAAAGTACATGCAAAGAGAACCTGGCTGCATGGTGTTTAAATAATAAGCTAATACCTGTTGAAGCCCAAGCTGTTCTTTGGTATATGCACACTGTGTACAGTGATATTGTAATAAGCATACATTTGTGACATAGGGTGTTACCATATTCTGTACCAGCAGTAAGGATTCTAAAGTGTATCCCCTTAACAATCACACCACCACCACAATTGGTCCACTTAACCATTTAGAAATGGCAGGTAGGATCCATGATTTCACGATTCTTTACTAAATCTTTACCAAACCAATTAAGACGTGCCTTTAAATATGAGATTTGTTTGTTTGTCCAATCTGTCGCTGTCCAACAAAGTGCATGTTTTTCCAGAATCCCATCCACTTCAGGGTTCAATGTGTTGCATATCTGAGAATAGTGTCTCCCAGTTTTTTGTTCAAAAGAGTGTTAAGCTACCCTTGTAGCCTATCTTACGCCAATCAGCCTATTCCTACCGGGTCTGTGACATCAAGAGAATTTTTATGTTCACACAGTTGCTGCTCACTGGATTGTTTTCCTTTTATCTGAACATGTTTTGTGAAGTTGTGAGATAATTATGTGTAAAAGAAAAGTACATCATTAGTTTATCACAGACTTCGAGCTCCCATTTAAAGAAATAATGCCATATATAAAGTAACCCCATTTAGTCCCCATTTTAATGCCAGGTTTGAACTTCAGCACGTTTTTTCTCCAGACTAGATGACTGATCATTGAGTGATTAACTAATAAATGTTTGCTAACAAACAAGTGAAAGGTTATCAAATACATTGTCCATGTAGTGCATATCTAATTTATAAGGTGATTTTTGTCTGATATTTTTGTCATTTTTAACTTTTAACAAACTGAAGTCTCATTTACACTCGCCTGAACTCTACAAACGATGCCCTACTGCCTCTTAAATAAACTATGGACACAGAGGAAAAAGCTTTGTGGCATAGTTAGGAGAATAATTACATTTGTGACAGTAAAAGGAAGACAATGAGGGAGACAGGAAGTCACTTACAGACTGGGTAAAATGACATATTGAACCAGATAAATGTAACTGATCAAAAATGTCGCTCAAGGGAAGGCTGGAAGCGGATGTAATCTTATCCATTCAGACTAACAAAGAATGGGATTAATAGGAATGTTTTTGGCAGTATGACAGGGCAGGTGTACAGCAGTCAAAGGCAGAAAGGCTTTCTTGTGTGCGCACTCCTCCAGCATTTCCTGGAAGATATCATTTGGCTACATAGAAAGCCATAATTATTTCTAACCATATTTTTCTCCATAGTGCTCTGGCTCATTAACATAGTGTCTATGAAGCTACATATAGAATAATACAAGCTGTCTATCTTTACTTGGGGATATGATGAAGGCCTTACACTACACAGACACAATGTTTTCTAGCAAGAACTGGCTTTGATTTTCTGAAGTTTATAAATCTAATATATAACTTTAATATCATGTATTTTTTGTGAAAGAAATATAATGTTTTTAACCATAGCCATCTGATTTTCTAGAGAGAGCTGATTATTAAAGCCCTTTGCCAATAAGCCGGTTCAGAAGCAGTGTATTAATTTTTAATATGACACAGTCCGAGTGTAAAAGGTCAGTAAGTACATGTTCTACTAACATAAGACCACTCACTACTGGACATCTGCCTCGGTTTCATTTATACAAACAAGAGCACACCCTCAGAGTGTTGGATGTTGTTTCATGATCTTCGCTGATTGTCATTAATTAAAAACCTTAATGTGAAATGCCGCAGCTCATCTAATACCGTTTTACAAGTGATTTGATAACAAACTAATTTTTTTTTTAATCCCTTCTCAATCCATCTGCGTTATAGTCTAGGGAAAGGCAGGCCATCGCAGGACCAACACAGAGATGAACAAGTTTAACAACCATCCATAGAGACACTCACACCAGTGGGTAGCAGACATGACACCACAATCCAGCAGACCTGTCCCTTACTGACAACACTGCCAGGATTACAGATTAATTTCAGTCATATGTATTTCACCAAATATCATTGAAAAAAAAAGTCAAACGTTATCAGTGAGGAAAATACAAATTAGCCATTCATTTAGAGAAAGGACTATAGTTTAATGTTGTGTTCACAACAAGAGCTTTTTGAGCATCAGGACGTCTGCTTTACATGCAAAGTCTATAGGAAATGGTATTAATGAGTTGAAAGGTCCAGCGGCGGGATTTGAGTGCGAAAAGTCCTGCATCATTTTTAGCAGCAGAAGCAATGAATTTTGAGTTGAAGCGTCCAGCTTCTAAAACAGGATATGCCAGAGTAGGGAAATCCAACCATTTGCAGCTGGACGCCGAGTGTCAACTAGTCCCAAGAACTGTCTGGAAAACAGACCCTACATGCAAGCCGTGATCTCTGCTTCTGCAGAGCTGTCAGCATAAAGCTATGAGAAATAATTATATAAGGATGTGTTAAGCTCCACTTGTTTTACCTAAAAAGCCAGGAGAATGTATAGTTTATGTTCTCTGATAATTATTATTCCGCTAAAATATTTTCTTAGTGAACTGTAGTAAAACAGTTTATAATACCTACATGTATTAAAAATGTCAAAACCTGCCAGCAAAATTTTTTTAGTTTTATATTCTGCTACTTAATTACCTTACCACAAACCCCCAAAAAAGCTTAACTCTCTGCCACTTCAAACAAGAACTGTATGTTTAAGCAGAAATTACTACACAGAGTAGTAGTTTATCGCTTGAAAACATGTTAAAACCTCTTTTTCCCACTAATCAAAGTAAATAAAGCCAAACCATTCCCTTGATTGTGAGGAAAAGAACGGATCCTGTTGATACCCAGAGCAATGAGCATCAAGATCGTTCAAAACACATAAGTATCTAATGGTATTTTGCGTGAAATCACCATGAGGCTGCTACATACAGCACAAGAACTAAGACATTTTTTCTTGTTCTCGAGTTTTCAAGTTTGTTTTGCCTCAAAGTATTTATACCCTACTTCAGCTGCAGAAGTCTGCCCCCCATAACATATATCATTGAAGAACGATTCAGAGCAAGTGATGGAGGTAGAGAGTTTAAAGTAGAGGAGCAGATGCAGAAGCGAAATGTTTCACCGTATAAGCCATCAGAGTCGAATTGTGCATTCCACAGATATGCGAGACTTCCACACTTTTCCAACCTAAACACACTCATTTTAAATGTTATGAAAGAATTCCCCAAAAGTATCAGGGAACAACATGCATGCTAAGTACTTCAAGGGAATAAAATCAAGATTTGCCAAATTTGCTACATGCTACTCGCATTTAAGCAATCTTGAAGAATAGTGGACTTAATCTGAAGATTCAAAATCGACAGGTTTAGATTAGTACACTGAAAAAAACACGCTGAGACCTGAACTGAATTGGTATCCACGAAAATGACTATTTTTATGAAAAATGAATCCAAATTTGAAAAAAGAAAAAAACAAGCAAAAATGTTGATGTTACGTCTTTGCCATAAAAAATTATACTAAACCAAATTAAATCATTAGATGCTGAATTTACTCCAGTGTGAATGGTGTGAACATAAAGCTAACCTGAGATACATATTTCATGAATCTATTAATAAAAGGACAATTTGATCCTCTGTTAAGACCAAATAAAAAAATTGCTATTATAGTTCATTTTTCTTTTCATTTTTTTTCTTGTATTCAACCAGAAATTAAGCTGCATGACTTACATTCAGTCATGAAGCAGCTCCCTTTCACAGAAACAAATGCAAGAAAGAAACTAGCAAATAGATTTGCAACAAGTTGGCAGACAAACTCAAATTCTCAAATTCATTTGTGCCTTTGAGGCGGAAAAGATTTGTGTAGAAGTGTGCAAATTCATAACAGCAATAACCCTTTAAGGGACAAAAAGCTGTTTAAAAAATGTCTGCTGTGATTCGGCTTGACTGAGAAAGAGCATGAAAGAATTTATAAAACGGATATTACTTTTAAAGTATTTAAGCATATTTGATAATCCAGGTCTGGATAAAAAAAAAAAAAACGAGCATACTCTAAAAGAGTATGCTAATCTCAAATCACCTCACACTCTCATTGTTGAAGTGGCACTTCTTTCTCTTCACTGCTGTTCATCTCCTCAACTTCCTTCCTTTAGGCTAAAAGGGAACATGAACAACATCTGCGTCTACTCCCCACAACACATGCATTCTCGGCAGCCTTCTATCTGAGGCACAACTCAAACTGTGCCAAACGTAAACAGTACGGTGCCAATGAAAACCAAAGGAAGTCCACTGAGGTCACATGTTAAGTCTTTCAGGGTCACAGGGTAAAACTCTTTTCCCCATTTGAGGTCAGCAGTAAATAACAGCTCTGTCATTACAGCAGACAGAGCAGGACTGCGCTGTGTGACTTCCATGTCAAAAACACAAATGAAGCACTGTTTAACAAGCACATCGTCAAGACAAATGGGAAACCACCCGCTGATGGAGAAATGCAGGGTATGATTGGGGGGGGGGTCTCGAAGAATCAAGAGGGCCAAGATGGATGGTATAATGTCTTACTTTGGCAACTCTATATTGGATTACAACTGTTTACCAGTTCAATATCCTTTCTTAGAACATTGTTTACTTCCAAGGAATCAAAACGACTTCTACTAAATTTCATTTTATTTCTTTCTAGAGCAAAGATTGTTTAGGAATTTAAAAGGTAGGGGTGTAACACAATTATATGGCAGGAGATCTTGTGTTACTAAAACCATAAGACTCTAACCATACTCAGTTATTGTGAGCATTTTCATGAAGAAAAGCTGGTTAGGGTTAACAGCTGTATTACCCACCGAGATGTGAATGAACTATTTTACTTTAAGTCTACCAAGAGGGGAGCATTATTTTCTGCAGTGGTATTGAAAATGTGGGGGCCTGGTTCCCTGGACTTGTTACAGGGGCCATTTTGGGTGGTACTGGACGTGATGTTGTGGTTTCTGGTTTGAATTATGTTTGTTCAGCTCTGCAGGCATTTCTGGGTGGACCAAGATCTGATGGCTTCAGGATGGTGGAGGGTCTCGCTTTGGCTGCCAGCAGCATGGAGATGAGGGATCCCAATTGTTTATCCTTGGGGATTTGGTGTCTTGGCATTGCCTCATAGCAACCAGCGGGGTCTGCCCGTTCCGTCATCCCAGCTGACTCTAGTCATTGGCCCATGTACCGCTGCAGGTTATGTCTGTGACCGTCAGCTTCCTAGTTTACAGACACCAAAGATATATATGCATGTGGACACATTCTGTTCTTTTGAGTTTAATTATTTTATTTCTTTATTTATCTTTTGATATTTTATTTTTGTTATATTTTGAGTATGAACAAGTATTATGATTACTACTGCTATTTTGGTTTTGTTTTATTTCTCTCTGTTGTCTGCTGTGTTCTTTCTCATCAGTCTCTTTATAATTGCTTGGGCTTGTCAAGTGTGCAGCCTGAACTAGGAATAATCTCTCATGCCATTAAACAAATAAAGCCAACTGTGCAACAGAGGAATACCTAATTTCACCCCTTTGTACATCTAGTCTGTCTCTGACACTACAAAGCAGCCGGACCCACCACAGTGTTTGCCTAAACTGTCAGGACAAGACACAAAAGAAGATGGTATTTCTGTGGTTTTCCAGCTCTTGTTGTTTGGAAATGATCCCACAGTAAAGCTGAAGATGTATTGTATTTAAACACATTATTTTGAAATGATTATTAAAAATGGAAAATATGTTTGTCGACTATATGGCAGGAAAATGAAGCAGATTTAAAATAAAAGCTGCTTGTGAACTTTTCTAAGATTTACTAGAGGGGCTGGACTCATCACTCGGGCAACGTTGAAAAAAATTCAACGTGGATCTTTTTAACATGTGATTAAAGGTCTTAGTCGTTCGTTCCACATTATCCCATGCTTGTGTTCTAACAAATCAGTGCAAAAGGCACTTTTAAAATGACAGAGTTATATTTTTTGTGTATTTATACATATAGAATAAAGCAAATCTTTGTCCCAAATCTGGACCATGGTGAAGATTTTAGTTGTTGTAGAACTGGCAATGAACAACATGACAGAGAAGCACAGGTTACTGGATATAAGTGGTTCTTTGCATGCAGATTTGTTTGAGATATTATAAGAAGCAAAATTAGTTTTTGTTGTCAGTCTAACATAGGAATTTAATAAAGTCTGTGAAACCAATTTAAACCAGCCATGCAATATTTCAATCTAACCAATATAGCTTCATTTATTTCCCTGCAGTAAAGATATGTACGTTTTTATAGCTCCAATCATTAAAAAGAATGTGCACATAATTATAATTGAACAAAAAGGCACACTGATATTGTTGCTATTGAAATAAAACTGTTTTCAGTCATTTCAGTAACAGGACATGAGTCAATTCTCTTCCAAAAAGGGTTGCTCCATTTAGCCAAGTTTAATAAATGACATCACCTTATGTTGGTTTGCCAGCATTAGTTTCCTATTCAATATCAAATAAAAATCAAATAACAGATAAATACCTTGTGTTGTACCTGAACATTTCTATTCTTAGGTGATTTTAATTTGTGAGTGAAATTATTGCCCTAATCAATTAACGGAATATACAGATGACCAGATTTACTCCTAAGATGCTACAGCAAGAATGATTTTGTTATTTTCTACTAAGAAAGGAAGAAGTTATATAAAGAACCCAAGGAAAACCAAAACATTTTGCTTTGCTTGTTGTTGTCTTGATTTAAACCTCAAATAAAACCTATATCCTGTCCCTGTTCCTGATTTTTATTTTCTCTTGACTCTTGATTACAGTTTTCCAACCCAACATTCCTTTTGCAACACAAACCCATAACAGTGCAAAAGAGCTCAGCTGCAGTTCTTGCTTTTTAATTCTTCTTTACCAGTGTCCAGGGATTACAGCGCTCGTGACTCCTTATTGATTTCAGTGTTTTTGATTACAGCCACACCATTAAGGCCAGAACACATGTCGAGCCTCTAGAAAGTTACAATTAATTGCATGTGGCATTGCTTTTGTTGCTAATTTATGCTTGTGGGGATATTGCATTCATGCTTCAATGATATATATTTATGTTTGACATTTTCTGTTGACCAGCTGAGGCAGAGTTTTCAAATTCCAATTTGTCTTTAAAGGCTGCAATATAAGCACACATGGAGAAAACTGTTGGTACCCCTCTTATTGTGAAAGACAAACCCACAATAGTTACAGAAATGTCTCACATTTGACAAAAGTAATGATAAAATAAAAATTGCATGAAAATGAACAAATGAAAGTTAGACATTGCTTTTCAACCATGCTTCAACTGAATAATTTTAATAAAGTGAACTCATGAAACAGGCCTGAACAAAAATTAGGTTAAGCATAGAAAAGACTGACAATAATGTGATAAAAGAGACATTTTAAATCAAAGTGTGTCCACTAATTAGCATCTTAGGTGTCCACATCTTTGTAATTATTGAGTTGCCCTATATATAGGGCTACAGGTAGTCCCTACTGTGAAACATGGAGGAGGCTCTGTTATGATCTGGAGCCACTTTGCTTCATTTGCCACAGGGTGTATTGAATCTCTTGATAAAGCTGAAAATCAGCCAATTCTGATCTTCAACCAGTGTGTCCATAAATCTGTCATGATGCGGTTGTTTGGTGGGTGGTGAGGCAGAGGCAGGATCAGGTTGTAGTGGAAAACAAGAAGTTTATT
>JAUZNJ010036152.1:0-11969 GCA_034780135.1 Jordanella pulchra
CCCACGCATGCACAGGGAGAACATGCAAACTCCATGCAGAAAGACCCCAGACCAGGAATTGAACCCAGGACCTTCTTGCTACAAGGCAACAGCTCTACCAGCTGCACCACCGTACAGCCTGAGAACATTAATATTTAACACAGAAATGCCCAGCTGACCCTAATTATCCATCTGCTTTGTTGCTCCACCATTATGCTAGAGAAGCCCACAGAAAACCCTGGTTTGAGAGCAAGGCCATTGCAGATTTTTCACCTACCTAAGAAGTAAATTCATACAGCTAAATCTGGCACAGTAGTGCTCTAAAATATTTTAGAAGGGCAAAAGACTTAAATTCAAAGTTGATAGAGTGTACAGAACTGAAAATTAGAGCGTGTGAACCACTGGGACTCATTTTTCAGCAGCAAAGCTGTCATCCCTATATGACAGCCAATTAATATACATAATCAGGCACCTGTGAAGCAGATGGTCTTTTATTTTTTTCCAGAATAAAAACCTCCAGAGTGTAAAAGTGACAATAAAGAAGTTTTCATCATGCAAGAGGTTTTTGGAAAGACAGGTCTTCTTAAATACACTGCAATTTAATCCAATCAGACATGTCTGTAAGAAATTAAACTGCAAGAGGAAAAAATAAAAAAATCCTGTGCTCACTGGTCTACCTTCACTCACTACATGACCATTAACAAAAAACACATTGCCTCATGACTTGGGAGAGAGTGAGAGATGTTTCTGTTTGATATATAATGTGAGAAAGAGCCAACAGCAAAACAAGGAAACATCTGGGCGATTAATCTTTTGGAAGGGAGGAAAACAGGGAGGCAAATAGTACCAGCCAGAATGGAGGGACACACGCGCGCACACACACAGATCTGAGCACACTCACTCAAAAAAGCCGGCACAAATATGCACTAGCAAACAGCTGGGGGCCAGAGACAGTGCACAGTTTGAATCATAATCTTCATTATCACCAAACCTTCTTTGATTGTGGACTTTTTGGCCTTAGATACTCATTATTGTTTCAAGTTTTTAACGCTTCTTTCCTTTTCAACATCAAACTAAGCATTTTCTTTTTCATTTCAACCACAACCAATTTCTCTTTTACTGGGAACACATATGCTCTTCTCATTCATTCATTGAACACACATTCACACTTTAAAAAGCTGCCCAGTACAACCACAGCAGTTATGCTGCCTGCCACTACTTAACTCCACTGGAGCAGCTGTGGGTTAAGCACCTTGCCTAAAGGAAGGAAAGTGTTACTCATTCACTTTCCTCAACCAAAATTGTGCCTGTCTTAAGACGTTAACGGCAGGCAAACCCATCACGGATGGGTCACTGTATCCTTGAGGCTGCTGCACTCATATTAACTTAAAAGCATGAGGTCACAACAGAAGTTTGTCATTTAATGGCATAGAAATACTTCAAATTGTTACTAATATGTAATAAAGAGGCAGTTTTTTTTATTTAACAGGTGCTTTCTGAAATAATTTTGCTCAGTTTATTAGTTGGAATCCAGATAAATGTTTATCATTAAATTATAAAGGCAAAGAAAAGATATTTTGTCCAAGAGACTAATGAAAAGACACAATTAGATTTTGCAAAACAACATTCAGAGCGAGTAATATGCTGTGTAGATATAACATGTCAGCCTTCAATTTTTACTTTTAAAACATTTCTTGATCAAAATTTAGGTCTTAAAATTGTTAGCTCTAATTCAATTTAGCCGGAGACTAATGTCATCTTAAGTAATAAAAAACACTCCTGAGTAAAAGTTCTGAAGCAGGAGCCAACGATTACGAGTAGTGAAAGTTACTGTCCAACATGATGTAGCACAACCTAATAACTGATAAGTCTTTTGGACACTCATTTTATGCAGATTTTTCTTTCTGCATGGAGTTTGCATGTTTTCCCTGTGCATGCGTGGGTTCTCTCCGGGTACTCCGGCTTCCTCCCACAGTCCAAAAACATGACTGTTAGGTCAATTGGCATTGGAGAGTGTGTGTGTACATGGTTGTATGTCCTTGTGTGTCTGTGTGTTGCCCTGCGGCAGACTGGCATCCTGTCCTGGGTGTACCCCGCCTTACGCCCATAGTCTGCCGGAGATAGGCACCGGTCAAACCGGTGACCCTGAAGCGGGAGAAGATGGATGGATGGATGGATGGATGGACGGACGGACGGACGGACGGACGGATGGACGGACGGATGGACGGATGGATGGATGGATGGATGGATGGGACATTTGGGCAGTTACCCAGGATAACTAGGACGGTGTGGACAGGTGCCATATTTTAAAGCACTGACCAACGTTTTCTTGATTTCAGTCATTTTAAAGAACGCTGTGTCCATTGAAAAGGTTCCCCTTCTCTAAAAACAGTCATCATCAGCCTTATCTTACACTTACTCGCTGTGAGTTCACCTTGATTGAGCTGCATGTTACCCTAGGTATTAGAATTAACTTTGGCTGCACAAACCAAACTGTTTTAACACACATCATTTTGGTTGGGGTTTACGGTAGGTTGTTCTATCAATAGCCAGGGGTGATTGTTGATTCAATAACCATCAAAGGTTGTAGATTAGGGCCTCTGTGTCCCTCTGATCCCTTTTCCATCCCAGCAAAATGTGTAGACATGAAGACCATGTCTGGTTTTTCTATCAGATTACATTTTTGAGCTACTTTTTGTGTGCTTTTCAAAAAAGTGCAAATACATTGAAAACTGTGGTTTTGAAACAATAAATTGTGAAAGGCTTAATGAGCAGTAATTACAGGAATGCTTGAATAACAGATAACTGACATATCATAAGATTTGTTGCTTAAAATCTTAAAATCTGAATTAGAGTCGCTAAAGTGCTGCAAAATGTCTTCTACAAAGCACAGATAGGGTTTCTTCCCCCTTTCCCTAAGTGATAAAAACTAAACTGAACATAAATACAACTTAGAAAACCACTGAATCACAGCATTTTATACCACAGTGAAAATTTTTCGTAAAAGTCATTTAAAGGACCTAGAGGCAGATTATGAAAACGAGACTCATGAGTGACACGACTGGCGCTGAGGTTACTGTCATTGGCATTAAAAAAATGGACATGCATATATATCCTTTTACAATTCCTGTCAACAGTTGTTATACTTGACAGCTTTTTGTTGTCATTACGGTTTTTCTTTTATGTTTATGATTTAGATACAAAAAATAAACCATCTTACCAGCAGTGAAGACACTGTCCTCTGAAGGCCTCCTTTCTTTGCCCACAAAGTCACCTGCAGGAATAAATTGTCCATCGGCATTTGGTGGACAGGCGAATATTGGTTGGAAAATGTTTACGTATCGTCCAACCTTAAAGTTTACCAATTTCTTTAATTCATGAAAAAGGTAAAGCTCATATTATTAATTATTTATTTTGCAATAAGATATATATTTGGAAAACCCTCTAAATATTTGACTTAATGGGCTTTGTTAGACAGGCCTCTTAATGGTACAGTTTTTCTACCTAGCACACCTATTTCTAGCATTTTTTTCCGCTCAACTTTCCATTACAACTTCTAAAAAAAAGAAATAGGGGTAATTTTACTGCACAATTTTTTTAACGTTTATTGAGTGATATTATTATCAAGTATCACTGCTCTTCAGTGGAGTTTTCGATACTTTACCCATTGCAAATTACTTGAAGAAAAAGCTTTTTAAAGCAAAATTGCTCCGGATATAAACCGAAGGTTAAAGTTTTGTTGGAATGTGCATTCTTGTTTTGACAAACAATAATGTTTTAATGTAAATTTCTATATATTGTGGCAATTAAAGGTGAAGTGAAAATGTAGCAATGATGCAATGTTACTGATGGATGTGTATCTTATTCTGGGATATATACCTTACCTACTGTAAGTACAAATGCCATTAGGCTCATGTTAGAAAAATAAAATTTTACCATTTTTTTACTGGTCATGATATTTACTTATTTTTTAGAGTACCAGAGTCTGAGTAGAATTGAAGGCTACTCTACCGACCTGTTGACTCAAAGCCCTATGAACTGTTTGCTTTGCAGCAACCTTTTGTTGCTTATCCACTGTATTGTGTTAGTAACTTTCTGCTGCATAAGTCAACAGACTTTAAACCTCAATATTCAGATCATTAAATACATGATATGTCAGATTTCTTTAGACTTTGATACATTTTCATGATTGATAAAATTGTGAATTTTATCAATTATGAATTTTATAAATTTTGTTGACAGTCCTGGCAACAAAATGTTTGACAAACTCAAGTTCACAGAGGTTATGTAGCAGGACAATGATGAGAGCAACTTCAGCCAGTCCAACTTAATGGCTCTAAGGCAAACAACACAAAGCTCTCGGAGTGGCCAAATGATTCAGTTTGGCTTAAGAAAACAAGTATGAAAAGAACAATAGATGTAAATTCCTTCACAGTGGTTTAAACAGTCTAACATCCAGTTATTATAAAGGCTTGATGGCAGGTGTTTCTGCCAAAGGAGACACTGCACAGCATAACGTTTAGGAGGCAGATACATTTTTACATTTAGCCAGGTTGTTTAGGATGTCTTTCTTGCTTTGAGAAATTACACCATCATTTAAAACTTGCAATTTTTTATTAGATTTTTTTTTGCCGAAATTCCGGAGATTGTGCTATGATTGGAAACATACAAATATGGCCAAAAAAGCCAAAAAGGCTCAACTTTCAAGGTAGATTTTTTTCTGCAGTTTTTCAACACACATAGAAATGTATTAGAAAAATGAGAACAAAAGAGATAAAGAGCATCCACATGGAGTAATATAGTATAACAACAGGACACAGAAAAGGAGAGTAAAACTTCAAAACATTCAGTAAAAGATACATTATAAAATCATATTTAATCAATTTCATTAATAATACAATCTATTTCAAACCATTCAAAGTTATTCATATTATTAATTTTAGTGTCAGCAAATATTTACCTTTCATGACTGATCAGCTGTGTCTCTGCCAGCATCCTGAATGTATGCATTAGAATAACTTTTCACCCTCGGTGTCTCTGGTTGGACTGCACCTTCACCAGTACAAGCAGAGATGATAAAGTACAACTTGCCTGATTGCAACACTTTAATTAAAACCTTTGTCTATTATTGATCTGATGTCCTCGCTAGTTTGCAACCTCTACTTTCTGTTCATTACAAGCAAACAAGCAAAACACATACAACAACATTACATTTACATACAACAACATTACGCTTTGCATTGACTGGTTATTGGATGGAAACACATCTAGTTTATTTATTATTATTTTTGACATTTCAAAAGTTCTCTCAGATATGCACGATATTTCGATAGAAACATAGCTGGTTAGGGAGGAACAGGTGAGGAGAACTTCTCTGCTGAAGGGTGAGAGTCCAAACCATGACACCAAGGACCATGATTCAAAAAAATGATGAAAATGACAAATTGTTTGGACTCTCTAGTCAGTCTAGATGACAGTGGACATGCTTTTATTAGCTAGATAAAACTTATTCTTTATGTTTTGCTTTATAAAAATAACAGTTTTCTATAGCAGATAGGGAGCTAATCTGTGTTACATTTAGTTTAAAAGTCTCGTTTTTAATCTAAAATAGTCCAATGATATTTGTAGGATTGCCCTCTCAGAAGAATGTTGGGAGTGGGTACCGTTTATTACACTCCACACTAAATACAGTCAAAATATTAGACCATCCTTGCTCATTTTATTTCTTGTTCCAAAGATAAATTAACTAAATAATACAATTAAACAAGGTTGCTCCAATGATTGTTTTTCCATAGCTATATGAATGTATATTAAGCACATGTTTATAATGTTTCATATTCATCAAAACACACCTGTATAGATTTACACAAGATTAAAATGTGTTCCTGCACAATGACTCTGTGGCCCAGGGCTGTGAATGCTCCAGCCCGGGCACTGCTTTTTACTTTAGCTGAATCTGACTCATGACTTATCCCTGTAGCCTGTAGCAGTAACAAGCTGCAGGGATAACCCCTAGAAAAAAAAAGGGTAGTCTTGTCGTCTGTTACTATAGTAGCAGGCAGATTTGAAGCAGGCTCTTTTGCTGCTTTACCTGACAATTCAGATACAGAAAGAGAGCAAACATCTGGTATGTTGAGCATACTAATACCCCCTCCCACCCTCAAAAAAAGGACTCGCTGCAGGTGTCCAGCAATAGGAACTCACTAAGATGACATGACTAGACCACACACACACACACACACACACATACAAAAGCTGTAAACACGAGTGACGTTAAAGCTCAGAGAGCATGTAGCCCGTCTCACGCACAATTGATTCTGTGATAGTGTGACGAGCCCATATTGCCACCATCTGTTGCAATTTGTCATGTAAATCACTTCTAGCTTTATATCTGAAGCAGTGCAAATAAAGAACAATGGACTGTTAAAATACTACGCTGAACGTATCAGTTCCATTTGCATACATTTAAATAAATATTGAAGAACAATCACAATGACACAAATTTGTTCAAACCTCTTTCAGCAGCCAAAGAGCTTCAGTTTCAGTGTTTTTAGTTTGAACCAGAGGAAAGGGGGCATGCAAAGGGAGATACAATGCTCCCAGAGAGACAACTGCACATAATTAATATGTCTTTGACCAGAGATTAATAGATAAATAACTCTATCGCCCCCTATCTCCCCTGCAAAGACACATGCACATGTAAACATACTCATTGCTGGCAGATATCCCAGCTACAGTCCCAGCCCAGATCCCGTTGCCCATTGTGCTGGGGTTTTCCCACTCAGACATACTGGCATTTTCAGGGGCCCACTAGCCTCATATGAACTCTCCTCTGCAACCAGAACACACTTATAGACATGCACAAAAACACACACCCTGTCTCTCACATACACACACATAGCTACATGCACTGCAGCGTCCAACAAAGGGTTTACATGAAGTGTAATTAGAAAAAGCACCTAAAAAAACAAATGCAAACAGACAGGAAGTGCAGTCAGTGGCTCTTGGCTGCCAGTTCAAACCTCTCCTGTTTGTCATTAGAGCAGATCCTTTATGAATGTCCAGTTCTGTGCATGAATGATGACAGACAGGCATCTGTAATCCCATGTGGGTGTATATATATAAAATATGATTGTGAATGTGACTGCAGGGTGTGACCTGTTTCATAGAAAAAGTGAATGAGAAAGAATTAGAAATATTACATTTCTCAGGCCAGGCATGTTTAACCCTCCCCACTGTCAAAATTTTTACTTACGTTCATAGCATTTGCTTTGTTTTACCTTTAACTATAATAAAAATGGAATAAATCTTATTCCAAGTTAACGACTTTATTGTCAGAAGGGCAAATCTTTGTACAACAAACACAAACCACCCGAAACAACAATAGGAAGTGTCTGTATGGTAAAAAAAAAACAAAAACAGAAACACAGAAATTTCATAACAATTGAAAAATACAACAAACAATCTGTGCAGTTCTCACATTTTTGGAAAAAATACTGCATTTTATTGCCATTTAAATACATCAAAAGTCATAATCTATTGCCCTGCAAACTATCTCTTGAAGATATCATTCCTTTTCGGTAACATTAAAGCAACAGATTTTAATTTATTTTATTCAAGTATTAATGTAGTGCAAACACAAAGTAACACATACACAAAGAATGCAGTTACCAAAGCTTTATTTTTACAAAAAAAGAGAAAAGTGAGGCATGCTCTTATACTGTGTTTAGTGTTATGTGCAGTGTTGGCTTTTAGCCACATAGAGTATTTTGTAAAAAGGCAAAAGGCCTGACTTTGGTCTCATCCAACCTGAGCATTTTCCTAGATTTCCTCTGCTTTTTGAATTAGTTTTAGCTTTGCAGCTCCTATATATGTACAGTGTCTTTCTGCTTATTTGATTGGCCGATAAATGTTAACATCTCTTGGTAAGTTTGCAGTTATAAAGTATTTTGTTCCATTTTTGAATTATGGATTTAACAACACAGTTGTATTTACTCTGAGATTAAATTACATAACTTTTCTCAATGGTTATGTGCCATTAAGTAAAAAGTACATTGTTTTTTAGACTTCACACATTTGCTAGAGCTGCTTTTGTAATATACTTTCAATAAAGAATAGAAGGAAAGACTGTATGAATGGAAAGAAGGGAGTAAAAAAAGCAACACCCAAGGCTGGATCTAATTAGAGACTTTGAGTTAGAGTACATATTCTATGCCTTGCTTCCCACACAGCTTTCTGTCAGAATCAGTGTTGCGTTTTGATAAATTACTGCTACAGATGTATATATTTTCTCTAACTGATATTGTAGTCAGTGTGTAGTTTCCTGAAGGACAAGGATCGTTTTCAGAGCTACTATGGACTAGTCTTCATTGCTTGAAAATGAACTGCACATGAGTACTGCTCAGTCTTTAAAAACAGATACAAAATAAATGTAGAAAGCTTAATCTATTCGAATAAAAGGGCACTGTAAAAACAAATCAAATAGCCTTAACTAATGTTGGCTGATTTTTGAAGGCTACATTGTGGGTTCTCTGAATTTATGCCATAACCTTTGCTTCTATGCCAATTGTGAATACTAATATGTGCTTGTTGCCTGCATCGCTGCTGTCATACTTACTCTCATTGTTAAACCAGCTACCAGTTCCTGCCAGACCAGATATATGCAAAAGGTTGTTGCAGCAATAACTCTCCCACAGCCAATGTAGTGGAATAGGTTTGGACCTGAAACCCTGACTTCCCCTTCTCACTCCCATACCACATTTTGTCCCGTTCCTGTTGTGAAGACAAAAAGAAATCCTTCCGGTCACACGCTGTGCAAAACTACTCTGTTAGGTCAAGGGGATTGCTGCTCACTGAGGCTATGCCAGATTGTTATCACTGGATAATCACTGCAGGGAAGAGCCAGCGATAAACTGACACTGTTATTCCCTGATACAGCAGGCCATAGACTGTACAACTGTCAAATAATAAAGGTCCATTAAAACTCTCAAAAAAGGCCCTATTTGATATGTAAGGTTGCATGCTTGACTGTAATTAGTGAGAATGATTTTAGAAGAACATTTTCAGATTAGTCTTCTGCATTAGTAGCAGTAATAGAAATCTTAACAGTTGCAATTTACATAGTTTTGATGTAGATTTAAGCAGTTTTTCTAATGGTGAGCTTTTGAGATTTTTTACTTCCCTTACTATTTGCTTCATTTGTGGCTACATAAACTTGGTCTTTATCTACCTTTCTTTTCATACCCAATAAGAATCAATAAAAATCTGGACAATTTTAGCTGCATGTTCTATTTTCTTTCCAACTATAAAAAGGGGCTAATAGAAAAGGACCTCAGCATTACATTAAGCCTTATCCATCAGATAAAACAAGAAATCATTGACTAATCATTAAGGATTGCTGCACTATCTGATCACATTAAGAAAACAAAGTACATTTTAGTTATGCATTTTTGTAGTCATTCTTAGGGTCCCAAATAATATAACAAATTTTAATAAAAGATAGAAATACAAATTTTTTTCCACCATTTCTGCACCTATTTTATGTAAGTTTCCAACATTTTGTTTCATCCGAGTGCTACGCATTTCACACAGCACTGTTTTTATTGTTTCTTCCTGTCCACCTTGCAAAAACTTTTCTATAGTTTTTGTTTCTGAGCAAAAATATGCAAATCTCCCTCCCCCCTTTTTAATTAGTTGATTAAAATAATCTGTTTTGTAGTTGATAAGACAATTTGAGGGGAAAGTTTTGGAATTTCAAATTTGAAATAAATAATTATCCGTATCTATGTAGTAATGCTGCTGTAGTCTTAGGTAGCTGGAGGACAAAAAGACTACGGTCCTTACTACTCTCATTTTCTAGTTCAGCTTTTAACTTTATGTTCTCTGCTTTTTCTCATCATAGTAGCTATATTTGGTCTGGTGCTCAGTTTCCACCATCGTGGAGGGTGGCAGCAGCCCAGCTGAAAAATAAAGAATGTAGAGTTGAAGAAGTTTTTCAGGGTTTAGTCCTGTTTCTCCTGTAGACATAGCTATGGACCCCGAATTTTACTTTGGCTAACTGTATGTGCTCTCTTTTATTTTTTATACCTGAAAACCAGCTTAGAGCTCATTTGCTTGTGTCTTTCCAAGAAAAAAACAACTGTGGATTTAATGTACCATTACCCTCACTAACATTGAGAGTAGAGCATGGATTCGTGCTTTTATATTGTTTTGTGTGTCTGCCTCTGTCTTTTCAAACCCCAAGTTGGCCTTAGCAGGAAGCCACCACGTCTGTTCTCTTAAATTTGGTGAACGGATAGAAACAATTGTCTACTGTCTTTACATACTTATCCAAAATTAGTAAATTATGCAAAGTCAATGACTCAAGTGGATTTTCTTAGATAGAAAACCTTCAGTATTTCTTTATGGTTTGATTAAGTTGACTCGGTGAAGTGCCTTGAGATGACATGTGTTGGAAATTGGTGTTTTAGAAATAGACTGTATTGAATTGAATAGTGAGACAGTTTCAGCCTGATCTCACAGAAGATATGTGGGCCTCATGAGATAAGCATCCATATCATTGTGTGCATGAAGTGAGACTCTGCTGGGATTGTTGCTTTAAGCAAATCCTGCCCCTCCTGTCTCAGTGGAAACACTCTCTCTGCTGCTGTGCTGCAGTGTATGTACTGTTCATGATATGAGTGTGAGGAGGATTTCAGAAGGATCAGTGTTCAGATGGATGAAGGCCAAAATAAACCACTGTAATGTTTGAGATACATTGTGTGTCATAAAGCAGAAATGTAATCCTTTAATATGCTTCTAAACCAATCCATTTTCAGATTCTTTATGATGTTTTTACTACTCCTTTTTCAAAATACTATGAGACACTTTTCCAAATGCTCATCTTCTGCAGCAAAGCCTCTTAACCACTCACCAAGGGGTGCTTATAATGTCTCGGCTAATTTGCAACAAACCAAACTAGCAGGAATGCTTCAGCTACAGTACCAATTCTCTCTACAGGTTCTTACCCTGAGAGACTATGCTACGTGTCCCAAGTGAGTGAACCAGAGCAGGGCCACATATGTCTTGCATTTGGACATTAAAGCTGACTATTATGAGATTAAATCAGGGACTTGTGATATTCACTTCAAGTCTCCGCTCCCACCAGTCCCAGTCACGCAGAGGGAACTTTCAACCTGCAATTTTTTTTTAGTTCAGACCAATGCCTCCCAATCAAATATTATTGAGAAGGAAGTGAGTGAAGGTGTTTTGTGTTACATTTTGACATAGGATAGATTAATCCATGCCACAGATACTGCAACACCACTTCTTAAAACTGCAGGTTATGTGTATCATAGGGCTAAAGACAGAGCCTCATCCCCAATAGGCTGATGTAGTGACGAACCCTCTGAGCCATTTAAGAAAACGCATTAAACATTAGCCACAAGGGATGTAAAGATACACCAAGCAGACAAGATGAGGCAATATTGGGCTTAGAACAAAATCAGATTATAGTTGTACTTATGGGAAAACTTTAATCTTTTGTTCTTTTTTAATTTTTTTTTAATTTTTTGAAAATTGAGTGAACATTTCTGAAATCCCAAGTCAAAACCAGTTTAAAACCAAGTCAAAATGATTATAATATTCATGTTTTCATCTTATTTAGCATCCTACATCAGCTTGTAGAGTAACTGGTACAGTTGGTGTATCTATCTATCTATCTATCTATCTATCTATCTATCTATCTATCTATCTATCTATCTATCTATCTATCTCCTAATGGGAACCAGTCGATGATCCCCACAAGTACCTATAAATCCCCAACATCCACCTATGCCTGACCGTAACCTAAACTGAATTTACATCTTATGTCATGGTGGGTTTCAGAGCTCTAACCCACATGCAGAACACCACTCGGAGGCAGGGAAAAAGTTTAACAGTTTATTAGATAATAAACACAGATTATACAGGTCCAAGTACGGGTTCTGGTTCTGGTTCCGGTTCGGGTCCAA
>JAUZNJ010036153.1:0-11968 GCA_034780135.1 Jordanella pulchra
TATATATATATAGGTCCACATAAAGCTGAAAAAGAACTTCATTGTTGGTGAGCTAACTGGTTGCTTGCTATTGATTTTTTTCTTATTTACATATGCCATTAGGCTAAAATCTGTTCATTACTCTACAGTCTCTGCTTACCTGCAGTGGCAGCTGTATCACTCTGCTCGTACTGGTACCTTTGAGGCTTTACTTTGAACTACAGTGTAACAAAGACCAAAATCAGTTTGATAAAAAGAATAATGTGCAGAGCTTTCTAAGCCTGCACGAAAATAAACCTTGCTTGTTGTCTGTACAAAAATTGTTGAAGAGGGTAGTGATCTATTATGACCAACAGGCTAAAGCTTATTGCTAGCTAACGTTTTGCTGAGTTAAATCATCCTCAGCCATTGAAATGTCAGAGTAAGTTAGCTAAAACATACTTTACTTGTAGTGACCAGTAATGCAATAACACCCAATACTCAGTGTTCTGCCAATAAAGGAGTTATTAAATAAAAAAACAATATAATGTAATAAATTCCTCATGTAATCAGGTTTTTGAACCAGTAGTGTATAAGTAAATTACTTTTACCGTGTGATGTAGCTTTAAGAAAATTCTAATTAAGACATTTATATGTGTTTAACACATGTAGGCCACATGACCATGATGATACCCTCCCCGTTTCCCCTAAGTCGGTTTTGTTGACAGTATATTCAAATTCACAAATATCAAATCCAAACCAGAAGCTGTGAACTGATTAACACAGAACATTATATTCTAAACAAACAATACAATTCACAAATTTGCTGTGCATGACTTGTGATGCTCTAGCTTCAGGAAAAAGTAAAAAAAAGCTTATTTGTCTCTGCAATAATCATGACAAAACATTAGGATTTACTGACTCCTAATGAGATTTATTCAACAAGAACAGCTAAGCAGATGGCAGAAGTCCACTTTGGTCTCAGCCTGACCTTTTGCTGAAGGAAACATAAACCTTCTATGTTCACACTTAAGTGTTTTGAGTTGTTATCTACTCCTGATAACATTCCTGCATGAGCCCAAAATGTTCCATTGTTATTTTTAAATCATGTTCCCCATAAATTTACCTTTAGGCTCTTGTATAATGCTAAATAATGTCTCATTTCAGAATTATAATGGCTATCTGAGTCTTTCTCTGCTCATATTTATGCCCGGCTACAGCGTCTGATTAGGTTTTCAAAGGGGCTCTGAGCACATGTTACAAAGTCTATATTTAATGTGCAAGGCAAAGCATCATAAATCTCTGAAGCACTCATCAGTTTTCTCCAATGGCAGTCTAAATCAGTCAGAGGATGAAAAAGCTGACACTTCTCCCCGTCTTCGGGTGCAGAATGGGAGCTATCTGGCTTTAGATTCTTCTGACTCTTTTGGCTCATTTATCAAGCCGCGAGTTCTGCTTCAAGACTGTGGGCAAAGGGAGATATTCAGCTGCTCTCTGCCAGTGCACAATGTGTGCTTTTTCTTCTGAACCTCCTGTGTTTGGGAGCACACACAGTCTAGTTTATATATCTTCATGACAAATGCATTCATTCCTATTTCAAGATGACACATTGTTAGAAATTTGTAGCACATTTAAGATGCAAAATATATTAATAACATACCGAGAGACAAATGTTATCACAGCAGGATGATTTTATTCCATAATGATTACTAGTAAAATAGCTTATTCTTTCTGTTTATAGATAAGTAGGGAGATGCCAGATGATGTCCAATCAAGTCAAATATCTAAAAAAGGGGTTACATTTCTTAATGTAACAGTGTTGGAGTCAATGCAGGCGTCGGTGTACAGATATCCATCCGTAATCCATATTCAGAGCTGCTTTCTATTGATTGAGTGTGTTCCAGATAAGAGAGGATGCTGAATTGCACAGAGATAATACATTCTATGGATCACAGGAATGCAAATCAAATCAGATACCCATGCAAATGTGTGCCAAAGTCATCTCAAAGCAGATTTCATTTCATTTATTCAGATTCAGATGTTTCTTATTTCAAGCCAGTGTTAACATTTAGAGCACCCTTTTCCTCCTTGTTGAACTCTCTTGGAAAATAATTAATTGGCTAATGTTTTTCAGGGCCCAATTACCACCTCGCCTTCTCCTCAAAATGCACAATCAGAAGGCATGACGCATATTCCCAAACTCCTTGATCACAACTTTCCTTAGTCAGCAGCCCACTGTTGAAGCAATGGCTTCTGTTTTTGTTTTTTTTTTTGTTTCTCTTGGTAGTCAGAGTTGGATTCACTTGAATATTTTCTAAAAGCAAAACTATCCAATGGCATCCTGGACTGGTGTAACTGGTTTTCCTTTGTTGTTAAAGGTAATGTTTCATGTTATACTGTTCTCTTTAGATCTTTACATTGAAGCAACATGGAAAGGAGCCAGTGTGTAGTAAGTCTGCTTTATTGTTTGGCACTTTTGTCCACCAGAATCCTTCTTACCTACGCCTGAGTTATTTTAAGTCAAAGTGAAAAATCCATTTTTTTAGAACTGTCTTTGACTGTTAAACTGTTAACCAAGGTATCATCTGTTTAAGGATTGCGGTTCAACCTTTTTGATTTACCATCATGTTTTTATCTTTACTTTCTTTTCATTCTGCTTTTAGTTTTCTTCTTTTTCAATGTTTAATTCACATAAAGCACTTTGAATTGTCCTTGTGCCGAATGTTGCTGTATAAATAAACTTCCCTTGCTTTGCCTCTGGCTATGATGGCATCTTACATTTTAAGATAAGTTTAAGCCTGCTTGCTTCTTCGGCTGCTTTTTAACATCCTAACCAATTGCCTTTTAACTGAGATTGACAGTTTGGGTTAGAAGTAGAATTCTTGCTTTGGACAAGGTGTCCCAGCAATGCAGTGATTCTAAACATGAGACTGGTTCTGAAAAGGATAAAACAAGTTGACGATAAACTTCAAAAATAGCCTCAACCTCAGGAGGAATTTAAAGACTACACTCATCAAGAAAAAAGAGCAATTTAAATAAAATTTAAATAAAATCTACTGGTTCAGTCCATGATGGCTAGTTGTAAACCGGACTCTACATTAAAAAAAAGACTACCGACCACAGAAAGCATTTCTAATGTGTTTGTCAATAAAGTCATACCCAGTGTGTCTGTTTATATTGATTCACCAGAGACATTATAACACAAATCATGACAGGAAAAATACGAGACATGACAAAAAAATGCTTTATATAATTTTAGAAGACAAAACATTTTAAATGAATGCCTAAACACACACCATGTTATATGTCTCATAGGAAGTCATTGAGAACACAGCTGTCCACACACTGTGCTATTGCTCCTTCAGTGTGTATCTATGATGGACTGTTTGACTTCTGTCTGTGCTATTTTATTTCCATTATACATCTGCATCTTGGGACCTATTCGTGTCAAAAGACATATCAAGGCATAATCACCTGAAGAGGTCCTAAACTAAAATTAAGTAAAGAAAAACGATTCATTAAGCAAATGTTGTGAAGGACACCAATGCATCTACAACCCAGAAAATCTATTTTAAATAAACTTCCTTTAGTTAGTACCATAGATTTGAAAGATTTATGTAAGAACAGAAAATGTACAGAGTGACATAAAACTCAGGGCTATTGGTTGATTTGGAGGTTTTGGCTAGTGTGGTTCCACAGTTTTCATCCACATAAATATAAGCCACCAACAGTCATGTCTGACCAAATACAACTTTAAATAAGAGTGTGAGAAGCTTAGAGAGAATGCTAATGTAATGTAAAACATATATAAAACTTATAAGGAGGATATACAGTATGACAGGTTAAAGGGCTCCTTTGCTTTAAGTTTTGAAGGAAAATTTAGAGAGAAAAAAATGGCACAGTGATACTGAATATCCCAATTTAAACAGAGAAACATTTATTAACAACGGTTGACAGCAAATTGAGAAAGAGGCAATAAAATAAATTTACATAATCTCAAGGCATGGCTACTGAGTGCACTAATGAACTGCCAAAGACATACTTGTGTCGACTGATACTGATACGACAAAAAAATGCAAATATCGCCTGGTAGATGTATTGGTCCCTTCTTTCCATCAAACAGAGTTTGGAGTCTTGCTGTTTTATTATATACATTATATATATATACATATATTTGTATATATATAATGTTTTTTTTATTTTACATGGAAAGCTCTGTTACCTGGACTATTTTTGTTTTGCATGTTCATCTCAGCAGCGCTAGATGACATTTAAAATATTATTTTATTAGAATAAATTACCTTGGGAAAAGAGCCCAGCTCACTGTAAGAAAATCATGAAACACAATGATATATTTCACATCGTAAGGCAGGCTAAAGTTCTGCCCTTTGTTCCTTAAGGTTAGCTTATCAGGTAAAATTAAGATAATCGAGTTTTAAAATTTTAAAATCTACAATTGTTCTTCACGTATCTGTTTATTTAATAACAGATCTTTTCCCAATCCATGCCTATTGTGAATATACCCCAAAATCTTAAGTGGGCTTTGCTTTACAATTCCCTCAAGACTCAGTTTCAAACTACATATTTTCCTTCCACTCAACTTTCTATGACTGTTGAATGATTGTGCAGGCAAGTGGTATGCAACCTTTTTCTTTGTTTCTCCTTTATTTGTTCCTAAAAAGTGTCATGAAGTTAACAAACATGAATGTCTTTCAATGTTGGTTTTACCATCTTTTCTAAGCATTTTCATGCACAAAGTTTGCCCTGTAGACTGGTACTAATGGTTGAAGTTTGTTTAATCTGTTTGCAATATGCTTGTTTTTTCCTGCAGTGGGTATAGATATGAGATTTTTCATTAAATGAAACTAATTTATATGCAGGAGGTTTTGGAAGAAAACTCTATAAGCTATCTTATTTCAAAGGGTTAGGGTTTGGTATTGAAGCCCCATCAGCATATCTTATTTTTTAGGATAGAAGGCAGGATTTACTCCTTGCATTTTCAAGGTGGAAGGCATGCTCATCAGGCTACAACATTAAATTTTGGTAAAAAATTGTAAAACCGAAATGATTTTGATCTTTTTTTATATTTTTATAATTCTCTGATTTTTATATTCTGATGTTTCTCAGAAACTAAATTTAAGATTTTGTTAGTTGTAAGCCATAACTGTTGAAAGAAGAAAGATTTATAATATAGAGCTTAGTGTAGTTTAAATCCAAATAAAACACATGCCTCATTATTTAAGTTAAATTACTAAAAGGAATGCTTAATGATATTCCAATTAACTGAGATGCAATTGTTCTATGTATGTTTGGGGTCTGTTTTGATCAAATTATTCCAGCAAAAGGCTCTAATATAGAATCCACTCCCGGGGCATCAGCTCTGAATTTATTCACTTGCCTCAAATTCCTAAAATGCAGTTAGGTATGTTAAAAAAAATCTGACGACCAATAAGCAATGCCACTAAAGCGATGCGCTCATCACTCAGATCACCCAGCGGGGCTCTGAGCTGTCAATTACCTCACTCCTACAAGCATGCCTCGCATACTGACGCCAGCAGTGGACCAGACCAGTTCATTAATTGATCTTTGGTATTCCCTGATGAGGACAGAGGCTCAACAGAGCATCTTTTGTGTGTGGCCTTCTTCTACAAGCGCTGTAAAATTCAACACTTGTTCTTTTCTCTAAGCAGGTGCAAATGCTGTGCTCAGCGGACGGTCTTAATGAGAGGGAAACTGGTCCATGAATGTGAAAACAAATTGGTTCCTTCAGTCAAACGTGTACTTCAGGCTGAATCAAACTTTCCTAAAATCCCAGTGTACCTCTGCTACAGCAGCAGTTTAATCTACAATGAGACTGCAGCTCTTTTCTGTTCTATTGTTTCCTGTGAGTCTTAAAGCAGCACCCTCCTCGTGGACTCCCTCAGACTTGCTGATGCATTCTGTTAGTTGGGGGACTGGTGTGCCTTGTTCCGCCTCATACATCTGCCCATGAAACTTGCAAACCTGCAGGCCTTGAAGTCAACAAGGAGCCTTGTCTAAACTGCTCTCTTCTATGCTTCAAGAACAAGCATGATGTAATTATTCTGCCTCTCAGATGTTGAGCACTGGCTAAAATAAAGGAGATCTGTCTTTGCTGAGCACAGTCCAGCACTCTGATAGGCTCGTCTGCAACTCAAACCCTCCCTAGAGAAACGGTGAACAGTAGGGATGTCAGAAAAGTTGACGAGCAGATATCAGAATAGAGCTGCATTATAAACAAAAGCAGATGGGATTTAATGCATGCATTCGATACTTCTCAGTGCATTCTTACTAATCTTGTTTAAATTGACAGCTAACATTTTGGAACAAAGCCAAATAAAAAATAATAATAATAATGGTTTTTGCTATTGTAAAGAACAGCTTCTACATTGTTATTCTACATTGTTGCCTCTGGTAGTTTCCAATAGACTTACAATATTTGTGGGTTTGCAAAAACAATATGAAAACTTTTCCATTTTTGTCACATTAAAAACACAAACTAACGTTTTATATAGGTTTGATGCGGCAGACCAACACAGACTGGTGCATTATTGTGTACTGTATTGGGTATGGTAGTTTTATAACACATTAATTCTGAAAAGTGTGGGGTGCATTTGTTATCATTTTCGTGCCACATCATCATAAACATTAAAGGAAGCAAAACTGTTTATTTTGGTATTGATCTGCTAATATCGAAACCAAGATTGATACTTTTTAGTATAGAAGTTAAATATATCATCAAACATCTGAATTGTTTGATATTTTTGTGTTTTTTTTTCCTGTTATTATTTTGCTTAATTTGAAGACAGAATCTGGACAAAGTTTACAGGCGACTAAAAACATGATATGATATAGGGAAACAATAGAAAAACAAAACAAACTTGTGTGCCTTTTTTCTTAAATGAACAGAGTGCAAATCATTATAATATGAGAGGAAATCTCTTTTGTTAGAGAATTAACAAACTATATTATAAAAATAAAATAAGATTTCTCCTTGTTTTCTGGATTTCATGGCTATTTTCATTTCAATACTCTTAAAAGTTATGGAATCCATCTTTCTGAAATGTGGAAGCATTGTTGAAATATGTATATAATATGAGATCTTGTTGCTCCTTTTGTGTAAAGTGATCAGTCTATTCTATAATCCCTCTTACTATTGTTAGTACAATCTCTTGAATGGTATTGCTATAGCCCTTACCAATATTGTAATCACCGTAACGCAACTATCTCATATCAGTGAATGGGATATATGTGGAAGGCCTTTCACTATTCTTACGCTGTACTTGTTAACTTTTTACTAGCAGTTTTTTGGGGTGTGTTTTTATTTACAAATGTATTCATTTCCTTCATTATTGGGAAAAGGGAGGGATTGGAGGACAAGATTACATGGTTAATATTTATATACAGGTACTCTGGCAATAATATAAAATAGTAAGGATTGTGAAAATACTTTCTTAAATGCCCAGAAAAATCAGGAAAAATACCAGGAGAACTGAAAACCTGCAAAAGTCTGTTTCCTCCCTGCTAACAATTTGCAGATGCCTTAAGGAGCAAAGTTGATCTTCAACCAGTGAAAATGTCCAGCCTTTATAGTACTGAGGAAGGAGATGAGTTCTGTGTCCCACAAATGAACATAATCTGGTGTGAAATGTGAACAGCCACCTCAAGACAAAAGCAAAAGACATTTTGAAGGTGCTAGCCGAAACTGGGCCGAAAAGCCACTCAGGGAGGACACTATTACTCCAAATGCAAGATAAAAATGCCAGATAGCAGGCTGTAAATGCGCTGAGGGTCAGAGACTTTCATTTCTGGAAACATGGCCAGTGATCTGATGGAGCTAAAATCACGTTATGGCGTAATGACTGTCGTCATGTTAGGAGACAACAAAGAGTACAGTATGCTTCCAAGCCTCATAATACCATCCAAAAGGTAAAGTACGAGGATTTCCATATATCATTTTGTTTGGGTTTTTTGCTACACAAAAGACTGGTGTACCTTATAAAATAAATTACATCATGAGAAAGGAAAAATTATACGGAGGTATTGAAGCAATATCTCAGAACATGAACCAGGAATTTAAAGCCTGGGGATAATTCATATTTAGTGATAATCAGAATGTTTTGGAGTGTCCATATAGCCCTGATCTCAATTTCTACCCAAATTAGCAGAAAACTCTTGTCAGAGGTTTGTGGAATGATGCCCAAAACATCTGATCCAAGTCACGCCAAAGGGAACTGTACTGAGGAAATTATTAACAACTTCTACAGTGGGTAGGTGGTATAAAAAGTATGATAATGTCTGTTTTTAATGTGAAATACAAGGTAGTCATTGAATAAATCCCGTTAGAGACTGAAGCTAGAGTAGCAGACCATATGGAGCAGATCAAGGCCCAGGATTACAGCAAAATTCAGTGTTATAATGGCCCAGTCTAAGTCCAGGACCTTCATTCAATTATGAATCTGCTGAAAGATTAAAGGTTTATGTTCAAAGAAGTACTTCTTCCAATTGCCATTTAGTTCAGTTTATTTGACTTGTGTCTCCAAACATTAAGGTCATGCTATTTTTTTATATTACTTTCTGATGAATGGCTTGTTCCTCTCTGATCGGATTCTCAGTCTATTTCAGCCCCTTGTTTTATGGTGGACATGTCTCTCTTCTGCTGCTGTAATGGTGAAAAAAAAATTGTAAAAAAATAGAGAGTTGTGAATCAGAAAATGAAAGACAAATACATTTTAATAGAATTAAAAGGTGGAGGCATTTAAATTGTATATTTATCCCAATGCAAATTTAAACAATAAACCACAATGTTGTTTATTTGTTCTTCTCCTATGGAATGATAAACTTGTATCAATTCCTTTGATTCATGTGCTTAATTTTATTAGTACAAAAATAACAGGTTAAAGAGAAGTATCCTAAAAAAAAATACTGTTTTCAGATAAAATCATTCTGGATACAAGCGAACAAATCCTTCCAACAGTTATCAAAACAAGAACAAAAGTAAACTGATGGATCAGAGAGAACTAGTTGCAAATAAAATCCAGCTCAGAACCGGGGTGAGATGACCGTAGAGCAAAAACAAATCAATAGACAGAGCAGATGAGCCCAAATCCTCCTCATCAGGGGAATCCCTTGGGATTGAAGAAGGCTCTGCCCACCCATTACCACCGAATGCTTCCCAAATCCCAGCACAAAGCTGCCGCATCCAAACAAAGCATACAGGCCACGAACAAAGAGCCACAACTGAAGCTTCCTTTGCATCATGAATAAAAACGACATATTGAAACTATCCTCTAATATGTTGTTTTGATGTGAGAGCTTAGATTTGGTGATGATGATAATAATGATGAAAGGGGAATGCTGCATCTCTTTTACTTTGAAGTAGTTTATTAGTGCTATTAGTGGTTGTCCTCGTACTTGCTGCGGCCAGTAAGGAGGGATTAATTATCATAATAAAGTTTGGGAGTTTCAATAAACAGCAGTGCTGTGGGAGGGGTCACCTAAATTCAGTAAAGGTGCTATTTATTTCACCCGATGCAGAAGTTCAGTGGGAACAAAAGCTGCTTTCAGCATTCTCTAAATGAAATTCTAGGAACTTTCACTTTTTGGCATTGATTTTTAAAGGACAATGCAGTGGAAATAAATTACTTTCGACACAGTATTAATATGGCATTAAAAACGGATGTTTCTGTAATATGCGAGTACAGTCAGAAAGTATTACATTATTTGGACTCACCAAATGTATAAATAGTTTGAAGCCTTTCCCCCCCTCAGATTCAGTTTACAAAGATCTCCTCATGGTTAGTCATTTTTATTTTAGACAAACTGAGACTCTCCTGCCCTACCATATTCTTCCTAATTGACAGGGCATGGCATTGACATGGATATTGTCCAGAATCAGGTGGTGTGTCTGATCTTAGTCCCCTTGACCTCATAACAGCCACCTAATTTGAAGTAATCCGCACCTATTTTACATACCCAAATGGAAAAACAAATGACTATGAAACTGTTTGGCCAAAGTACTTGTGTGATACTTCATTTGAAAGCTATCACCGTCTAGTTTCTGAAAATATAAATGAGAATAGTGTGACTAAAAAACAGCCTACACTGCAGCAGTCCAAAAAAGTTTTCTTTTTTTTTTTTTTTGGGGGGGGGGGGGGGGGGGGGGTTCTCTCGAAAAAATTGGTCTTTTGAAAATAGCAATAACAAAGACATGCTTGACAGCAGGCATGTGAAACTACATTACATTCATTCTGCATTATGTCAAAAACAACTGCAAAAGATTTCAGAGTTACGGGACTTTTAACTTCTGATGCCACCAGCGTCTCCAAACCTCTCCAAATGTGCCAAATGCTTTTACTCCAGTGTTTGACCCATAAAATCACACTGAAGTACTTTGACCACAAAACAAATTTGAAACATATATTTCTCACCTTAGGCATTGAGGAAATTATCAGTGTGTGGACTACAAAACAAGTCCGGTTCCTTTCGCTGTTACGCATGAGTTAGATTACGCCAGTTCTTTATTCAAATGAGCATTGCTTCGGCTCTTTGGAAAGGTAATTTCATTGGCTACTACTGTAGACGCCCACGTGGGCTTAACCAATAGTAGCGGGACTGTATGAGTGGCAATATCACATGACTCCATGAGTTCTGGGATGACTGACAGGAAGCGCTCGTTATGCGTATCAAAAAAAATATTTTATATGGCTTTTTTTCTTATCATTGACTGTTTTTATTACGACTATACTGTATTATTATTTTTTTTATCTCTGGACCCTTACGGACAAATGGAATATAAACCATTGAAGATTGGACTTATAACATTGACTTCTGCAGAGCTGCAAAGGTATGTAATCAGAGCTGCGGTTTAACTTTTGTTTTTTACAATCTTGCTTTTTCAGAGTCGGGCAAGTTAATGTGATTAAGGCCTGAAAAGACAAACATTTCCTCCCTACTAACATTTTGTGATGAGTTTGCTTATTGTTTTACCTTAATTGAGCCAGTAAAGCAAACGGTATGCTGTAGGCTCACAGTTAAAAGTAAGACACGATACCATTAAATTGCTAGTAACTTTAAAAACATGAATGACTTCAAGTTGCTTTGGATGCAAACCACAAAATGTGGCATTCACTGACAAACAAAAGGTAATATGAAATGTCAGGTGACTTTATAAACACGATTACAAATCATGGCATAATAGTCACAGGAAGCAATGCTGAATAACAATTTCTATTCCCAATTTAAAGCATTGCAATCCTTGCAATTAAGTATTTCAATGACACCCTGTGTTTAAAAGTTCATATTCTTCCAGATTCAGGTGGATCACAACTTCATCTTTCAGGACCTGCAGACGCTTTTAGATGCTACCGACTTTTAGTAAACCCCAAACTTCCGTTTCTCGCAATAATTCACATTCTTTACATAAAACATAAACATATTGGACAGATTTTAGACCAGTAATGAGAACATTTATTCTGACCCGTTTGTTTGACACGTTTGCAGCCTTATGATCAGGCAACCACGCAGACAGCTAATCTTTACTAACAGCTGTGTTATGGACCCCTTTTGTCACAAGTTAATCTGAGTGTTTCTGAATTTATTATCTGACTTTTTTTCCACATGCTGCATAAACATTGATTCCCTAGTGGAGAGGCAATTATTCCCAACCTTTATTCTGTTGTTTTTAGAGAAAAGTTGGACACGTTTACATATCAGTGAAGGTTTTCAGTCATCCAGGTCATGGTCAAGCTAGGAAAGTTCAGCTTAGGCTTGGAGGCTTAGGCATCCAAGAGACTTCTTCAGTTCTGACTGATGCAGGAGAAAACAGAGATAAATATACTGTAGGTGTTTCCAAAAGTTATGAAAGGGGGAGAGAAGAAAAAAAAGGTGGCTCTGATGGGTCGTTAAGTAGGTCTTCAGAGTGGTTTCGGTCACATGGCTCTGTTGAGTCAGGTCACACCTACCTCACACCTACCTTACACCTACCTCCACC
>JAUZNJ010036154.1:0-11967 GCA_034780135.1 Jordanella pulchra
TTTTTTTTTTTTTTTTTTTTTTTTTTTTTTTGCATTTTGTTGCTTTTTGTTTATATCCTAAACAGATATAAACACCTGGAAGAAATGTATGGTTTTAAGGGTCAATAGGTAGGAATTTTCTGTAAAACTAACCTAAATCATTCTAATTTATCCTCTGTTTATAGGGAATGTTACTTCTATCCCAATCAGTCCTCTCTATCAACAATGTCTCAGTCAAGTTTTTTTGTCTTGCTTTTAAACCTAGAGGTTTGGTACAGAGCTACTTTGGGACAGAATGTATCCCATGTTTACTTCCTGGTCTGTGAGCCAATCATATGAAAGTTGCCAAAATAGGGAATGGCATCAAGTATTTCATGTTGGCAAAAGAGCAGCATGGAAGCCAGCTGGAGAAGCAAACCAGCAATAATCTTAACAACACATAAGAAGCTTTAGCATCCTTTAAAAATGTTTGCACAACAGCTTAATGTGTTTGAATTGTCTTTATTCATCACCTCATGTCTCTGTGGTCATCTTCTATGCTGTTGTACCAATTTGAAACACTAGGTGTCATTATTGCTTATTGCTCCCTTAAACACCAGCTAGATGTAGAAGCCGTTTGTGCTCATTGTGTATATTACTCATATCCCGTTTCTAAAAAGTTAAAACTGACTCGTAAAAAGTTGTGCTTTAGCGGATTTTCAAGCTTGATTATCTACTCCTGGTTTCTTCTTGCAACAAGCTGTTTCTTTTACCAACAAACGTGCAACTGTAACTCTTGCAGCTTGGTTAAATGTTTTAAAGTCACTTCCATCTTTTGAAATAGCTACAGTACAAGTGTCATGGCTTGAGTCAGCAGCCTATTTGCTGGTTTTCTATGGAGAGAAAAAGAGAGAAACTTTCCTTTTTTAGCCATCACAAACAGTGGAGTAATAGTTTACAGGAACATGTGGGGGAGCGGATTAGAAAAGCCATATAGCTTTTTTGTTCTACCAGTAAATTGTTCAAATTACCGGAAAAAACTATAACGATCATTTCGGCATCAGTCTAACCGATCCCAAGTATCTGCTGCTGACTGTTTTGGGGCCAATATTGCTTTCTCTTCTTCCATTTACGTATTAAAAATGACACATTTATAATAAGTCTTTTACAAGTTTAAATTTAAAATAATACTAAAAAAAACATTTAACAACTCAAAATGATTCCAAAGCATGGCTGAAAAATGCATTAATGAATTTGTGAACACATGCAATGATTGGCTGATACTGATACAAGACAAAAACACAAATATTGGCCAGCTGATATATTGGTCTGTCTCTCTCTGTTTTTGAGACAATTAATTCTAAGATTAAAATCAATACTTACCGCAGTGTCAGAGTGTATTCCCCTTTAATTCTGCTGGAAGCATTTCGTACCAGAAATGTACCATCAGGAGTGTTTCTCATCATCTCATTTACCTCCTCTCTAGATAAAAAGAGATAAAAGATATTTAAGTTTTTTGAAGATTTCAAAAGACTGGGAAAAAAGAATTTAAGATCTGCAAAACATTGTTTGTATTATTAAGATGTTAAGTTTCTACATCTTAAAACTAATTAAAGGATCAGCAGGTGCTTCTTTTGTGCCACTTTCTGCTCAGTGGCTTGAATGTTTGGTAGCATCAGGGGCCTGTTTGGTAGAGGAGCTTTAGTTGGTCTGTCTGCAGGTGATCCGGGTGGATTCACCCTTTCTGAAATAATTGAATACGTGGACCTGATGGGATTGTTTAAATTTGATGTTTCTCTGCTTGTGGGCAAAAAAAAAAGTTCAATTGAGAACATAAAGACAGTAACTGAATATTCTGTTGACAAATTTTATCCAGTTGAAGCAGAGAGCTATTTGTGTTTTTATGTTGTTTTTTTTTTCACAATTTGAACCAGCAGAGTATATATAGAGACAAAGAATGTTTTTACCCTGTAAAACAAGACAGATGTTTGTTTTTTTGTCTTTTATTATTGGGGGAGCAGTTATTTAATCCTCAAATTATGGCATGTTTTTCAGTCTACATACTCAACAACTTTTTACATTGACAAAACTAGCTTTTTCATTATAATGCAGTCAGTTGATGATTGACTTTCTTTTTGTCTCCCAGTAACCATCTTAGGACTCCTACTCTTTCCTGTATATTAAAGCAACACTAAATAACTTTTTTAACTTTCATAAAATCTTTTCATAACTTTTTTGATCATACATCGACCTACAACTAGTTGAATGACACCGCCTTCATGGCCCGAAGGCGTCTGTATCGCTCTCACCGGCACTGAGCAACTTTGAGCTGAATGTCTTTCCCCTCTCTTGTAAGCCACTAGAGGCAAAAAATTATTTTAATAAGAATAAAATAAAATATGGAAATCAAGACTGTATATTTGTGAAAATTGTGCAGGGATGATATTTAGGCAATGTATCACCTTCCTGCTGGGAACCTTTTACTTGTATTTACAGTTTTATTTATCTGTTTCAAGGCTCTAAATTCGAACATCAGTCACTGAAAAGTTAGGGAAAGTGGGGTGGCAGTTAAACCAAAGTTAAACATTTTGCATGGGAAATGCAGTCTCCCTTTAGGCAAAACAATACAGCTTTTATCCACTGTGTGTTTGTGTGTGTGTGGTGGGGGGGTGGGGGGTTGAGTAAAACCGTTCCTTAGTGTTGCTTTAAATGTTTGGCTAATGGTTTACAAAGCAATAAATCCTTTTCTTCCATGAAGATATATTTGAGTTTTGTTATCTTCTGATATTTTTCATATAAAAATAAAGCAAATATGTAATTCTAAGCTTAAAATTAAAGTAGTTTTATTTTTTTTTTCATACCTTCCTGTTCTTCCTCTAACAGGTTGAATCCCCTTCAATGATTATTATTTGTAGTTGATTTGTGTTTGTTTTTAGTTATTGCTTGTTTTACTCTTTGTGGCCAAGTTCTTCTTGGAAAAATATTTTAATCTTAATGAGAATTTTAATTGGATAAAGGATAAAACAAAAACAACTTTATGAATGGATATTCATTTTTGTTGGGAGTAAAACAAGCAGACAATAGTCTTAAAACCCAAATTTACCTTCTGTTGTTTTTTTGTTTGTTTTTTTTAGGACTGGAGATAAAGTAAACACAATAGTGACTGAAGCTTGAAGGAAAGTTTGATTTCTAAGGTAAGTGTTGTATTAAATGTTTCATACCTTGAAACGTTGCCCCAATACCACTCCGCTTCAGCCAGATGATCATCATCACTGCTGTTGTCAGAGGCTGCCATTGCTTTGGTGATGTTATTCTCTAGTGGGATACCTGACCACAAGGAGAAAATAAAATACAAGAACATTTTTTTCTACCTCTGGATTTTAAAATCAACATTTTCTCCTCTTCTGATTTTCACAGTTCTGTAAAAGTATGTAAACTTTTATTGATTTTTTTCTGTTTTTGCTTTTTTATTCCACACCCGTATGTCTCAGACCATTAAACTGACTTTAATTTGAAAGATGATCAGAATAAGCACAAAATGCATTTCTGAAATATTGCTTTGATCTATTAAATATAAAAACTGTTTGTCCAAACAACCCTTGCCTTGAATGGAAAAAGAATTTGAGAAAATGAAAAGTTGAATTTCATCAGGGCACAGGAAGATGTTATGCTTTCATCTGAAGAAATGTTTTCACTGCTAAAGTCATTCACATGTATTTGTATTGGAGGGGTCGGAAGGCTATTTCTAAGGCTCTGTGACTCCAGTGAGCCACAGTTAGAGCTATTGTCCACTATGGGGATCCATAACAGAGGTTCCTGTCTTTGGACCAGAATTTCTAAAAAAAAAAAAAAAAAAAAAAAAAAAAAAAAAAGCAGATTAGTCAGTCACTTCATTTGGATGGGATTAAACTGATCTCAGAGAATAAAGTAAAACACCTTGGTGTTATTTTTGATCAGGACGTGTCATTTAAATCCCATATCAAAGACGTTTCTAGAATATCCTTTTCAGGATAGACCCAAGGATGGCAATCAAACCCAGGATCCTCTTGGTACAAACATTTGCACCTGGCACTCCAATAACATGGTGGTGGCACTGTAATGCTGAGGGGCTTCTTTCCTGCCTGTGGACCTAAAGGACCTATAGTAATTTATGGGAACATAATTTATGCTCTTAACCAAAGATTCCTAAATGAGAAAATCCAATCATGAGTTTTTGACCTTGAGCTCAGCCACACCTTATTTGTTGAGTGGTTATTCAGCCGTCTGAAGCACAGCAGCAAGTCTGCCTGCTAATGTCTTTAATATACACAAAACCAGGATATTAGAGAATATAGTTCACGGACTATTGCATGTGCCAAATCATTTCTATCAATGCTCATAAAAACCTTCAAATGTGGCTGATTTACCCCCTCCCCCAACCCCCCAAAAATAAAACTAATTCTCCACAGTGAAGTGATAGACTCATTGACTGCTGTCAAGGGTACCACAGCACATTAGAAAGTTTAGGAGGTGATTATTTTCTTCTCCCACAGGACCACAGAGAGCAAGTCCCCCCTTAATAGATTAAGTCAGCTACGAAGTTGTTCAAATGCCATTTTGTAATTACTTTGTTTTTTGTTGATTTTAATTTTTCTATTCTATTCAGTTCAAAAAATACTTTCTTTATCCCAATGGGAAACTAAATACAATCCCAAACATCTTAAATATAAGTATATTTGCTTTAGTTATGAACAGTTGTATTGGTTTCTTTTAATTCAGATGAAAAGTACTTAATCAGTACATTTATTAAACAGTTGGTTGTATTGAACATTAGTGACATAAAAATCCACTTAACATGCATTTCAGTTACATTACATAAACTTAATGCAATGTTTTACACCAAGAAACCAACATTTTTTTAAACTACAACTAAGGTGATTAACTAACTAATAGAAGTAGAACAAATACATGATGTAGGGTACCTTCTTCTTCTCCAGTGTTGGTTTTCAGGTCAGGATTTACATGATCTTGAGCAACATGGGGCAGGAATACCTCTGAAACCTTTCCTCTAATGCAAGTTTGCCCCTCACCGTCGTTTTGGCCCTCTTCTGTTTCCAGGAACTCTGAAACATCAACTGCACAGCAACCCAGGTTTAACCACAATGTCAGCACCAGACACTCAGTATATGGCTGTCTGCACACACTGCGGTTCACCCAACTAGTCTCAAGGAGATATTGCGGAGCTCTGTCTTACAGTTTGCAGGAGACTCTGTCCAGACTAGTGTGCTGACAGGTGACACTGTCTGACTGCCTAAAATACCAGAACTGGCACTCCTCAGCACTTTGGCACACTCAGCCAGACCACGTTCTGTTTAACCCTCAACCTCGCCTTGCTTCGCCTCGCCTAACAAACAACAGCTGTCTGCATTGAGATGCCATGTCAGTCTGGCAAACTTACGATGATGAGCTTCTATCCTGTTTGTTGCAAATGTTGGTGGACATTATGAATCCAGATGTATTGTGAGAAGTTGTCAGTTAAGAATTTCTTGAAATAATGATATTTAGTGTGGATTGTTTTCATTAATACATGCACTTATGTGCTGATATATGTGTGTAGTGAGTGGTGCTGTTAACAGTTGATGTAAGTTATCCTTTCAGCACTTGGGATGGCATGCTTTGAGATGTTTTAAATCGCTGCTGCAGGCGGAGCCTTATGCAAGAGGAATCATATATATGCTGTTGTAATATAAGAAAGGGACAAACTAACAAGCCCCTGCCCTCAAACTTTGCAGCTCTGTCAAAACTTGCCTGGTATTAAAAGCTGAATAGCATCTGTATGTAATAAAACCCGGCCTGTACACTGCCCTGCAAACAACTATTAATGCCCCTTGAACGTTGTCAGGTTAACCCCCTCAAATAAGCTGACTACACTGGGTTTCTGTGATAGCACATAGTTGTAAACTGGAAGAAAAACAAGGATAGGACTGAAAAATATGACATTGATTCAGGACCCCTTCAGTTGAAATATTGGTTGGAACTAGGGCTGTGCATTATAGCTGTAAATGTTTCACATTATAAGCCGTTCATATCAGTCTATATCAATAATTATCAGTTTTTTGTATTAACTATCTGAAATAAGGACCAGTGAGAAAAAGGTCAAACTTTAGTTGTTACTCCAATCCTATTTAAATATAACCTTTAAAATAGCTCAGCCCTACCAAAAAAGCTTGTTTAGTTTGAAAGGTTGAGAAGTTAACCTGTCCTCTTACTACATCCCCCAGAATGCCGTGTGGTACAGCGTCGGATCTCAGTGAAATTGTGGAGCATTTTAAGATGTTTCCCAACACAAGTCGGTTTTATTTTTTTTCCAGATCCTTCACAGGTTTTCACACACCGTCATTTATACTTAGTATCATATGGCTTTTAAACTCCAACATTACACAAATATATTTGATTTAAATGAAATTTAAAGATCTGTAAAATGAAATTGTTTTTCATTTTACATAGTCAGCATCTCTACTTTTAAGGCACAGCGAGTTAATTCAGCTGAAACATAATTAAATATTTAAACATTATAAAAAAGACATACAAAATTAGCTTTTATTTTCAGCTTTTCTGAATATTGTTTGGTTGTTAAAAAGGGCTTTAATGAGTTTGTGACCCAACATTTCCAAAAAAGTCCAAATGATTCATCAGAGATTTAGGAAACACCCAACTCATCAAAGTTATATTAATGCAGGATGAACTACATTACTGATACATAACAACACAAGGGTAAGTTTGTTTAAACTCTTTTTGCCTCAAAAAAAATAATCTAGTCTAACATCTGTGGTTAAAAAGAGAGACTGAGATGAAATAAGATGACTATTAACTATCAGGTGAACTAATATATTATTAAAGAAGTATGCCTAAAATATTCATTTTTACTTCTTGGTGATCATAAACAACAGAAAACTCTTTTCTTGTTCTAACACCTACATATAAAGATCTAACACTACTTCTCTCAGTGCGGTAGCTTGGGTCACATCCTCAGAATCTCATCAGGCTCACTGACCAAAGGAAACTAACATTTAGGTTTGAATTTTTATGTCATTTTAAAACCTGATAATAAAGCTTTTATTTATCTTCAGCCTATAAACATTCAAATCTTAAATTGTTCCAGCAACTAGAGAGACTAAATTCTGCCATCTGCTGGTTACTGAGTCGGAAACCTAATGGCAAGAAATAATATCCAGCTTTATAGTCACAGTTTTTGAGTCGTATACCTCGAGTCCAACTCTTTTAGAAAGAGATTTTTTTTATCATCCTCATTACTCGTAATTTTCATTGTCAGCCAACTTTGCTGTGAAACTGTGAGATCCGTCACTTCATATCCTTTAAGTGACGGATCCTTTCTCTATGGATGCTTAGAAACTTGTGAAACAGTACCTTGATCTGCTGGTGGAGCTATCTCTGCTTGCTGCTGTGATTGGTTAAGAGGTGATGATGTAATCGCAGGAAGGGCAATTTCGTACTCTGGATTTTCATCCATGTTGGTAGCGTTCCTGATCCCAACGCTGTCCCTGAGATGGAGGGATGCAAGCGATGACGCTGCCTGGAGCTCTTCATCTGTCCCGAGCTGTAAACTCTCCGCTGCCATTTTCACAACGTTGACTGAATTGTCCAGCTTTGTTTTACTGAGGGTGAAGTGAAATTTTGGGCCACAGTGCTGCTGACCACATAGTATCAGCTTAGAGTCAACCTCATGGCTGAACGAGGAGAAGGTGGACATGCAGAGATCATGGCTGCTCAGTGTTGCCAACGTAGAACACGAGCCCTTTGCTCAGCCATGGTTTTAAACACATCTTACAGAGGGGTGATGGCATTGCCAGTGGATCCGGTGTGAACTTGTTTTTATAAAGAGCTTTTCTGCTCAAGAACAGTTCTACCACTCTAGCTTACTTAAAGGGATTCATATCAGAGAGGTAATGATCTCCATAGCAGTTTAACAAAATGCTTGATTCCCGTACGTCTTTATGCTTGTAGATTAGCTGGAGGATGCGGATATAGAACCTCCTGTTGTCTTCATCAACAACGCAATCTTTTCCCAAGATACCTAATTCAAAGAACAACCATAAAAAGACAAAAAAACCTCTGGTTAAAAGAATAAAATGGCCAGACTGCAGCACGCCGTGGAAATGCAGGGTCCACCCACATTTCATGACATCATCATCAGCATTTTCATTATTTATTCTCTAACAGAGGTCATTCTGATTCAGCATATTTTTCCCACATTTATTTTTATCTTTTACTGTAAAACATTTAAGAGTTGAAAAAAAATCCCAAATATAAATCAGAACACTTTATTTATTCGCCACAGATTTATAACACGTGCCATCTACAGAAATCAGAGAATCTAATGATAAAAAATAATGTCGTCATGCAAAATATACTTCTTATTAGTAGAAGAACAAGATAACATATGATACTGCTTTGTCCCTGTTTTGTGCAGTCATTATTCATTTTAGCAGTGGTATTGCAGGCTTTATAACAACAAAGGTTTTATAGTTTATTCAAAAGAGAAAATATTTGGATAATCAGTTCAGTTATAGATATTATTCTCAAAACTATCGGAAACATACACCTTTTATTGAAAGAAAAGAGATGTATACAAACAGAAGAAAATATTTTATTTAGTAAAGGAAAGTATTTTAAAACCATTTTGTCCCTATTTCTCCATTTACTCTATCTGCAGTTTTTATCTTAGAAAATGTAAAAAGTAAAACAAGTGAACACAGATTGTTTCCCAATTGGATTTATTGGATTCCTCTGGAATTTGCACCCTGTCAAGTATTAGAGAAGACCTTATCTGTAGAGTTAAACACCATGTATGTACAGAATTAAAGCGGGAAGCCCTTTACGTGATAAAGAATTGAGGGGGGGGCTGCAGCTAAATCCTGCTTCTATCCCATCGCAGTGGATTAGTCAGCGCTTTATTCAGCTGTATTCTCTACAGTGTAACCTCTTATGGAGGGGATTTGTTTGTGGATATCTTTTAGCTGCCCTACAAGGAATAAAAATAGATAAATTACCATACTGTTATGTTCGAAGCAAATGTTTAAAGAGTTAGTCCACATGACTAATCACATTATATCCTAAGGGATACGGACTGCAGGAAATGGGAAAAGGTTAAATGCAACTTAAAGATAATCTATCAATTTTAACTCAGTATTTTCTTCACCTAAATAATTAAACATATTCTGCTTCCAGAACTAAAGATCTAATCCTTTCAGCATCGTATCCAGATTTGAGATAAACTGGAAGAGGCTCTGATTTTACTGTCTTACCAAATACCAATAGTTTTTTACAATGTAGATCTTCGTTTAGTGCCGTGTTTGGATAACTGTGGAGAATGCTCTCTTTCACCCAAAGAAGCAGATGTAAGTTTCTAGATTCATCAACTGAAGCTACCCTCCCTGAGCCAAAGCTGAGGAATGGAAAATGGCGTCTTGTTGAAATAGTTCAAATGGTATGCAGCCATTAAGTCGCCATGGATCGACGCTCTTGGCTGACCGAGTTGAGTACGTATTGAGACGATTCTTGGTTTCTGGAAATGGTTTTATCCAACAAATGTTTATTTTCAAAAGAAAACAGCTGTTTAAATTTCTGTACTACTTAGTCCAAAATAGTAAATATTCATATAGGAAAGTTCAACTTGGTTGCTTTTAACTATAGTTAATTTTGGTATTTTTGGTAATATTACCATACTAATGTTGTTTTAATTTCCTTATTATATATTTGTTTTCATCGTCTTTTTAAGAGCAAAATTGGGCAAATATGCTGACCCTGAAAGAAGGTTTTAAATAAGCTATCAAAGTAACGGCAAGAAAATGTTCAATTGAATTTATTTATTTATTTTTTTATCTTTGAGGATTTCCAACGCAGAGGGAATTTAGACCCTTTTCACTGACGTCTGATTACACGCCGTCATTTTGAAAATGCCAGTAATTCTGTTATTTCTCTACATTTTCTGTTTTTGTTGGTGTTTTTCTGGAAAAGTTATTTTCTCTTTCAAGTCTTATTGATTTTGTCGCATCCAGAACTGATAACGGGACATCTGATGTACGCCATATTTTCCCCAACGCCTTCAAGCCCCCCCCCATCATCCTGTAACTAAGCTCTGAATGACGAAGAGCTGTGGATGCAGAATATGCAGAGAACTTTCAAAATGGCAACTTTTGGTGTGGGAATCATCTGATCAACCTGGTAAAATAAAGAAATCAAACCTCATTAAGAAGCTCTCCCAAACAGGACAGCAGGCACCTACCTGGGCCAAGTGAGAGGAGACCAGGACAGCGTGGGAAACCACTGTCTCGTCGACATCCATGAAACGGCGAAGAGACGTTGCCGGACGCACACGTGGCTCCGATCAAACCAACCACCGGCCTATGTCCTCACGCCATCCTGTGTCCCTCCGCCCCCCACCACGTCCTGCTCCTCCTATCCCGTGAAGCTTCTCCTTTAGAGCTCTCCATCTTCTTCAGATCCTCTCCTGTTGGGTGTTATCTGTCCTCTTGAAGTGGCACATTTTCCCACGCTGTCATTCCTCCAGGTTTACAGTCTCTTCCACACGGCTGCATGTCATGTCTTCTTAAAAAAAAAAAATCAATGCCGTTCAGACATTGACTGCATTTCCACTTTTAAATGCAGTATGCAAGAAAAACTCCAGTGATGTTTAAGGTGCATTCTAAAGAAAAAAAAACAACTATGGCTAAAATTTTGATCTAATACCAAAAGAAGGTCAAATAATATAGAAAACTGCACCAATGTAGCTCTGAGGCAGCACTGCTCTTCACTCTGCAACTCTTTTTCATGGTTTCAGAGCACTGTGTGGATGCACTGTTGGGGGACAGAGGCATGAGAATGAGACAGCAAGGGGAAAAGAACTCCTATATAAATAAATAAGGAAAGGATGCCACTGTTGCTATACAGAGGAAGGGGCTTAGCAGTCTCCTGAAATCCTATTGGTCGGCCTGTTGCCATGTGCTCAGCAGCCAGCAGAGATGCTGCTAACAAATCAAGGAAATGTTCTAATATTAGACTGTATGTTTCCAGGCAGCAGGAGCCCCTGACCTCTCAACTCCGACTGCGTTACATTCCACTTCACAGATCAGCATAATGACTCAAGTGGTGTGGAAGTAACTGGTTAAAAAAAATGCTACGGAACTGTAGACAAAACCAGACACCCACCGACCCCCGATACCCCATCTTTCTCTGTGGCTGCCCCCCTGTTCACAGGAACAAATGAGGCTAGCAGGAGAGGAAACAATGTTTGGACTTTTTCTTAGTAGTTTTAACCAAATTAAAATCATGTTTTTATATTAGAAGGTCCAATAACTGAAATTTAAACGCTTTGATTGACAAAAAAATCTAGTTATTACTGAATTATTCTATCTTTTTAATATTCATATCATAATACTTAAAACGCTATAAAAATGTATAGCTCTCCGTTTGCATTTCAAAACTGATGTTTAAGTTCTTCCCAGTAATAATTGGGCTTTTGCTACGTTACATTTCACTACCTCTCCAGTCTTAATTAAATGCTTGGATAACCGATTTTCCTGTTGAGATTATTCGAACATATAGATTAAAAAAAGAGGTGTAATATGTTGTTTGTAGCAAAAATTTCATCCAAATTTGGAGTTTACATTCTTTCTGTACTCATTTTATCCATGTCTTCCCTCATTTAATTTATTTAATTCAATTCAATTCAATAATACTTTATTAATCACAAAAAGAAAATTCAGTTTTGGTAAAGTCCATCTAAGAAGACAAAATCCACAATTTAATTCTATTCTAGATTTAAATTGAAGCCAATGAAGAGAAGCTAAGATAGGAGAAATAAGCTCTCTGTTTTTAATTTTCATCAGAACTCTGGCTGCAGCATTTTGGATAAGCTGAAGGCTTTTAACTCCAGTTTGTGGACTTCCTGATAGTAAAGAATTACAATAGTCCAGCCTTAAAGTAACAAACGCATGGACTAGTTTCTCA
>JAUZNJ010036155.1:0-11967 GCA_034780135.1 Jordanella pulchra
CACCGGCCTAAAGGGCGCGCCTCACATTTTGAGAGAAAAAAAAGACTTTTGTATGCGCCTTATGGTCGTGAAAATACTGTATATTAGGAGTACTTTCTATTGGAAAGAAAGACAAATTGCATGGTTGTACAAGCACTTTGCAGAAACCCTAGACCAGGAGTACTTTTATGGGTGTCACTGTTTTCTGTATCAAATAGCTTTTCAGTAGTTAATCTACTTTTGGGACCAAGAACCGGCATCCACAGAAGCTTCAAGCTACATTTTGCCAGCCATTTCTAGACCTTAAACGCATCTCTCCTCATCGTCTCCTGACACAGAGGCAGCAGTATTATAGCAGCCCTTTAATATTGTTCATCGATCCAGTCTTCCTGGTTTTCATCCTAGACTGTGTATAAAGAGATGCCCGTGAAAACTATGTAATGTAGCCGGTGGGTACCACATCAGCTGGAGACAATGGAGGAGGCAGAGGCTTACTACTTTCCAAGAATTTCAACTCAAATCTAAGGAAACACATGTGGTTGTGTTATAAATGCATGTATGTGATGCAGGAAAAGTTAGAAGCAGAGCAATATTAGTTTGTGCAGCGTTTTTTCTTTACAAAACAACATTTTGATACATTTAGATAGATAATATTTGTGTAGATGGCAGTAGTACAAAACCGGGCTAATAAATATTCTAATGAACACAGACCAAAGCAAGGCTGCATAATCTAAGAATAAATGGATTATTTTAACCACTTGAATTAATCAAAACAAAAATAAATATGGTAGATCAACTAAATACTATTTTTCGATAACTAATGTGACCGACTTACTGACAATATATTTATTAGTCTGAGACATATTGATATTCTCTTGATCAGAATTAAATGTTCATTTATACCTGAATAGTAAAGTTAGATTCAAAATTTGAACATAAGTGATGACTAGATAGCAACGTATTGGAATGAAGAAAATACGATTTCAAACACAAAAAAGAGCTTTGATGTAGTTAAGCTACTTTAGTCATTTTGTTGTAGCTTAGCTTGCTACATTTCTCTGCAGATAGCTTTAGTGTAGCTTCATTTAATGTAGAATAACTTGGAGCTCAACTCACTACTTTTTGGAAGTAGCTTGCCCGACACTGGGTGTTATGCCTGTCGTTGATCCTCAGATAGAACTCAACCCAACCCAGACAGATTCAAAGACATATATAAACTGGGGAAGTGATGCTTTTTGCATGTTCTAACAAAAAAAAATCATAAATTCTCTTTAAGAAGTTATTTTCATAATTTGCTCTCTGCTTTTTTTTTGTTTCACCCTCCAGTTTTTCCCGTATGGTGACGCCTCGAAATTTGCCCAACACGCCTTTCGCACGTTTGACAAGAATGGTGACGGGACCATCGATTTCAGGGAGTTCATCTGCGCTCTGTCCATCACCTCCAGGGGGAGCTTTGAGCAGAAGCTCAACTGGGCCTTCAACATGTATGATCTGGATGGAGACGGAAAGATCACACGCATGGAGATGCTGGAGATCATCGAGGTGTGTTTGGTTCTGGAAAAAGTCTGAATCAACGCTGTAGGGTTGCTTCTAAAACGTCTCTTTTGCTGTGCTCCAGGCCATCTACAAGATGGTCGGCACGGTGATCATGATGCGCATGAATGAGGACGGGCTGACCCCTCAGCAGCGCGTGGACAAGATCTTCTCCAAGATGGACAAGGACCACAATGATGAGATCACCTTGGAGGAGTTTAAAGAGGCGGCCAAGTCCGACCCTTCCATCGTCTTACTGCTGCAGTGTGACATGCAGAAGTAGAAGGGGGAGGGAGGGGCAGGAAAAACAGGGAGGGGTGGGGGTAAGAGGTGAACTGAAGCTAGGGAAGGGAGGAGGCTGAGAAAAGACAGTGAGGGGAGCGGTTCTACAGGGGGAGGAGGCATCGCTGACTGGAACGTTTTAGATCTCGGATAGCTGCCGTTCCTTCGTTTCCTACCGCGCTTTACTCTACATAGGATGACAAATTCAGTCAGATGGCCTGTGAAAAGTGGGATTCCCTCCTACCGCATTTGTTGCAGAGCAGTATGGTGTTACTCGTGCTTTCACGCTGCGTCGGATGTGAGACCACAAGGCTGCGGGATAGCAGCAGTGTGAAGATCAGCCGTCTAACTGAGAAAACTATTTTATATTCATTGACTAGACATCAATGGGACGCAAACGGAAAGATAAATAGAATTTAAACCAACCAGGGTTCAAGTTTTTAATCCACAGTTTCAGGCAATAAATACACATTGATGGAGGAGTGTTATGGCCCAGCGTCCACCAGCTAAACAACAGGCAGGCATCTGATGGAAAGTGTCACACGGCTGCCTGCAGCAACATGGCGAGGCATACTGATGTGCTCAGTCACTTCTAGCTGCTTTGAAAACAAAACAAAAATCTATATTATGTGAAATGATTTGTATTCTAGTTAATGTCATCTACTTGTTACACAACCAAAGCTTTTGATCAGCAATTCAATAAAATATATATTGAATCATAGGAACCGCAGTCTTTCGTCAGTAAAGCACTTGTTTGAGCAGCAAAGGGAGGCACTTGACCGTCCCGGAGCGGTGGTAATCACAGCAGTAATTGTAGATCTTATGACAGAATGGTATTTCTGAGAAAGGCCAAACCCGCCTCCACGATTCAACGTTGTTTCACGATAAATAGCCGTCACTTCTCTTCCTGTCCCCGCGTCCTGCTGCTGGCCCCGTTTTTTTTTTTTGTTTCCTTCCTCTCTAAATGTCAGAGAGGAAGCACTTTGATAATAGGTAAAGAGAGAGGAACTTTGCTCAGATCTGGAATCGATGAGAAAGGGAGCAAAAGGTTGCAGATGTAGCTCAGGTGGTGTGTGTCAGCTGAAAGGTAGAAGGGAACAGGATGGTCCAGCTGCATGTTAACATTTAGTATCTAGTGGTGACAGATCGCTAAAGAAGGCGCTAAACCCGACTTGTTAGGGATGTCCCACTCATTTTCCTGTTTGATACTTAATAGGTCATCTAATATGAGATTCCCTGTCCAATGCTTCTTTAAAGTGGAAAACTCAAAGCATTTAAAGTAACAGTCTAACTCAGGGGTTCTCAATGTGGGGGTCGGGGGCCCCTGGAGCTCGCGAAACACCAAATACAGGGTCCAGAGATGATTTCCATTTACATTCCTGAAATCTATGATGGGCCAGAATATATATTTGAATACAGAAATATGAATGTCCCTTGAAAAAGGCATATTTATTGATTGATCGATCGATTGATGTCATACATAATTCAAATATAAATTATACCATTACATTGTAATTTAATAATGTAAAATACATTTAAAACGGTGAATTAAATAGTTAAATGTCATTTTAAAAAGACATTTATTTAAAAACTTTAATATTTACTTCACTTTATTTTTATTAATGTGCATAAAGTATTGTTATTATAATATAAAAATGTATATATTCAACAGAAATGTGTAATTTTGGGGGGTTTACAGGCTTTTATTTTTAAGGTCACAGATGACATTTTCGGGATCTAACTGATCGTTTGCATGCATCACTACCTGACAGGTTTATCTTTTGTTCCTAAAGATAAACCTGACTTTAACGTTTCGATTCAGTTTTCCGGCTCTAACTAGAATGTTCTACAAGAAGAGCTTTTTTAACTGCCAGCTTGTGGCCAGTTTCCAGCAGTACCAACTTCAAACGCCTTGTTTCAGCTCGTTTCACTCTCCTTTACATTGATTGTTTTTTCTTTGCAAATGAGCACCACGGCAATGTTGGTGACCATGTCAAACCAAGATGCCTTCTGCATCTGTATGAAACAGAAATACATGAGAACGTCTGCACAATTAATGGCTTTGAATCCAACTCTTAGTAAAATAAAAGCTCTACAGGACGGGAGAGAGCAGGAAGCCAACTAATTGACCCAAGCTAGACCACATGTGAGGGTAAGCTAGCACTGAATAATGCTAGCATGCTAGAATGTTTGCTATACAGCGAAGGGTAAAGTAGTTTTAAGATTCATGTTGAGGTATATCCATGCTTAGAGGTTAAATCCACTGTAAAACTCAACATTCAGGTTGAATAACCTATTTACTTATTGTCATTTTAAAAAAAGTGTTATGAACTGCTGGATATAAATGTTAGAGAAGTTAAAAAGTGTAGTTTGAGTCGATGGACAAAACTTAAAGCCACAATGTGTAACCTTTGACCTAAGCATTAGCTTAATTTGAGGTACATTAAATAATATTCAGGTCACTATTCAGGTTTTGCACTAATTCTTTCAAAAACACTCCTAAGTAAGTTTAGGGGGTCAGATCTGTCTTTGAATGAGTCATGTGACCCAGAGCACCACTGTAAGGCGGTCTTAGTTTTTTTTGTGTTACTGTTTCCAGTGGTCTTTAGGAGAGCTAAATTTAAAAGTTACAGATCAGGCGCCCCCTGGTGGCTAAAACAATGTTACTTTAAGTAGTGTTAGTTGTGGGAACTTGAGCAGATCAGTGTGAGCTCACTGGTTAGCTTTTTGTCACCCCATCCCTCAAACATTTCTGCCTCAACTGGATTAAAACTGCCACGATAAATTTGGAGATTAGCATCAAAAGATGATTATTTTAGGATCCTACTGGGAAACTTGCTGAAAATAAATGATTAAGTTTGAACCTAAGTTTGAAACAACTAACCTTAAGTTTATCTTAAGTAAACCAAATGTACAACTTCTGGTTTTACCCAGTTATATTTCTTAAGGCAATTTGTTTCCTATATTATTTTTCGTGAGGTCAAATGTTCAGGTTTTAGAATGTAGGAAAACCATTGACCCGTCCGCTGACGTCAAATTTTAAGTAAGTTTGTTCGGTTTGAGCCGCAACCAAGCAGGTTCTTCAATTCACAACACTTCCAAAAAATCATGGCTTATGGAAAAACCTGAAATTTGTATGTAATTTCTCTGTACCCGACCTAACGAAAGAGGCCCCTCATCTTTCTTTTTTAAAATGACCTGTTGGTCATTTGAACCACATTTTAATATGGCTAAAATCGACCGTGTCAGAAACAAACTAATAGAAAAAAGTTTGTTCTTATTCTTCATCACCAAAGGTCTTGCTCACCGAACGTCAACATAAAAATATATCCAGACTGTTTTGTTTAACAAAACAATGTGCAGAAAGCCAAGAATATAGTTTATCAAGTTGCAAACAAAAATTACAATGTGTTGCTGCTGAGAAAAATTAAAACCAATCATTTAACAGATACTTTGTTTTTGTTATACTAACTAATAGCTGCCATGTCTGGCAAGAAAACATGAATTACAACATATTAAACCTTAATATTTGTTGATTACAGCTTTAAATGCCAAAAGCTATTGAGAAAAATATCCAGATTTCTTAGGCAGAGTTATTATAACAATATGGTCCCAGTAGCTGGTGTTTTGTTTTCTTTCCTTTATAAAAACCCAGCTCTGTATTTTTTGTATTTAACAAAGATGGGAAAATGAACAGCTTCGATTTAGCCTAGTCCCATAAAAGGCGATGATCTCCTCCTGTACTGCAGAATCTCCCCCCCCGATTGTTCAGAAACAGGCTCCTTTGTACGGCAGATGTAATAAAGCTTACATGTACATTACTACAATACGAGTGTAATCGTATTTATGAATATAAAACAAATATATGATGTAAATGTACTGATAGCGTAGATCTGTTTTTTATTTTACAACACTGCTACCGAGAGAGAAAGAGTGCATCTGTGTGCGTCTGAGTAATACTGAACCGACATCAGAGCTGTGTGTGTGTGTGTGTATTTGAGGGGTTACTGTTTGATTGTTCAGTGTTTTGTATTTGTATCATTTGCGTAACAAGAGACGCCTCGGTCTAGTTTCACTTTGTAACGATGTGGATGTGACCTCCTCCACTCTGAAGCACTAAGTATTATTACCCTGGCATATGTTTTTGCTTTTGTGGTTTGCTGGTATTATATTGTAATCCCCCCACCCACCCACCCACCAACACACCCACCCCTACATGTAAAAGCCCACTGTCGCAATGCTACAAATAACAAATCTATATGATGGTTAGTTTGCACCTTACAGCAGAGCTGACAGCTCAGGAGATGGAAGTGATAAAGAGGCAGCACTGTGTTACAGTGTCACCTGGTGGTTGGAAGTATATTTTCATGTCTAGAAACTCTTAAGTTGCTGCATACAGTACACACTGTGTTGAAACACCACCAACAGGCCTGCAGATCAAACTAAGAAACTTCCTCTATTTAGCCATATTATCTCCGCACCTAAAAAAACAGCCATTTCATGACCTTCTAACGAGTTGATGTTGGTCTATTAAAACCCCAGTTGGCAAAATGCAGTTATACTTTGAAAACAACAAATGAAAAGACATAATGTAATATTTGTGTGAAAAAGTTAAGTGACATTTTTTAGCTTTACCTTTTTAATCTGCCAACTATAATCAGACCTTTGCTTACTCAACATATATATATATATATATATATATATATAGTTTACCATGGTAATTAGGTATTTATATACATTATACATTTTGGAGCTGTATAACTCTTTGAAATCCCTAAGTCCAATTTTAAATCATATTTAGTTTTATTTCCGTAAGGTTTCTATGTTAGTTCAAATCCCTGTTCACATCAGCTGACTCCTATCAAACCAATATGGCCCCAAGTCATTCCATTTTTAAGAACAAGTTGAGTTCTGTAAACCTCCTGCTGTTGCTTTGTGTACAGACATAAACAGAACTGCAAATGTATTATATTTTTCTGTAAAATTTGAGATGATTCTACTTGTGTCATACTTTAGTTCAGATCCAGTCTAGTTGGGTCTGCGGCTAAAGCTAATGGGCTAATCTGAGCAGGGCAGAGATCAAAGCTAACCGTTACATTCATAACAAAACTTCTTTCTTTAAAACGTTAAAACATTAACAAATCTTTAAACTACTGGGTTTGCTTTAGAACATTTTTAACAAAAAAAAAACTGATTTACGTTACTTTATTTGTAGGTAAGAGGGTTGTACTCAAAAATGCTAACAAGTGTTTCACACAGCAAGATTAATGGTGGTGTACCACCTTCTGCCTTCATTTTCTGTTGAATAATTATTCCTATTGTGTCAATGATCAAACAATACAAATGTAAACATCATTTTAAGGTTTCTTAAAGTACTATTTATAGTAGAAATTATGTTTGGCCTTGAGCCTTCTTGAATTAGCTGCTAGCTTTAGCCACAAGCACCAGCTACCAACAGAACCTCAATGCACTAATCAAACCGTTGCTGCTTTAATTATTGCTGCTTGCGGTTCCCTTAATTGAATAGTTCTGCTGATAAACACCTTTTTTATTATTAGTTTGGATTAATGATCTTGTTGAAGGTTTTCTGTCTTATTTGGGTCAACACTAATCAAAACACATTATATGGAGTGAACTGTGTTCCATTATTGTTCCAGCCAAATTGCTCGCTCTGTTAATAGATATTGAAAAAAATGCAATTTAGAAATGAAACTTTAAAAAAAGTCTTAATTAAAAGATACAAGGTGTTGAGTGTAATTTTGCCATTTTCATAGATTTTGTGTTTTTTTTTTTTTCAAATTTCTTAAACTTATTTTCCAAATGTAATCATTTAAAATAGTCTCTTTTCAGATGATGTCAAAGGCTTGATCTTGATGCATACAATGACCAGTAAAAATGTTGTCACTAATGTCCAGTAGACCAATAAAACTGCATCTTCACTCCTCACTCCAGTGGAAAGCCCGACCCCATAGAAAAGAATATGATCGGTAAAACACAACATAAAAAGAATACAAATTTTAAAACCCAGTCTGAAAAGAAAAAAAATCCCAAATTATAAAAAAATAAATTTGCTAAACTCAATTTGGGTAATAGAACTTCAAATAAATTAAATAAGAACATGTCAAATCTGTAAAAGGGAAACAATTGGAAAAAATTAAACATAAAAGAAAATTTGAGAAAATAAATTATCAAAAGAAAATTAATCTGACAGAACATCAGTGTTACTCAAAACATCTTGTTTTTGATAAAAGGATTATTTTTTTAATTTACAAAAATATAACAACATTTTTTCTTTGCTGTCAGCAATAATGGTAAAAAAAATGACTCCATACTTTGATAGGATTCAGATGGACTTAAAGGCAATGGTGGTCTTGTCATTATCCTCCACTCTGTCTTGACTCACCACACCATTGTCACAGACACGGTTAATCATCCAATTTCACATTTGGCGGTTTGCTGTAAAACTCTCTGATTGGAACAGATTGGCTCACACAGTAGCCTCACAATGCTTCTGTCTCTGCTCTGCTGTGTTGATTACACCCTGCCCGTCCTAATTAGCACTCCTCCAGATCCCTGTATCTCCCCTTCTCGGGAGGATTGCTGATCATACTGAGGTTTTGTTTCATTTTTGAAAATTCGATTCACATCTTTGTTTCATATTCATAATTCAAAATGTCAGGGAAAAAAAGTCAATCTTTTATGTCTAAACCACGGGAATGGGTTCAACTGATTAGGTAGAGATGATGAGAATTGCTGATATAATTGTTACATGTGATGCAGTTCTTAATCCAGCTCTCAACAGGCACATGACATGAATATGAAAATAGATTTTTTTTAATTTCCTTCTAAAAACAAAAAGAAAAAAAAAAGGTTGTTCAATATAACTATACTCCTTAACCTCTCTCTGTAACGTTCATGTACATGTCTGTGTCCTTTTTACTTTTCTTTTTGGAAATCTTGTTAGACTCCTAGAAAAAAAGCATTGTAATTATTTTTGTTACATAGAATAAAACACATAAATGTCGAGAGTGACGTGTGTTTCTTCAAGCTGGCTGCCTAACAGCATGAGTCACCATCTAGGTGATGATGCCACACTGCTGCAGTGATGTCATCCACAACGCTGTTGTCATGGTAACTGCGCTAAGACCACGTGGCAAAATGAGCAATACAAAACTGGATTGTTGTCTGTCAGTGGCTGCAAATATTTATGCAGCAGACAGAGCAGTGGGATTTATTGAGTGCGGAAGGTAATTATTGTTGACTCTTATTAACCAGACAGCAACAGAGAAGCAATAAAAAACTCATCAACATTGAGTTTTGACTATATAAATCACTTGTTTAATCTCAAAGGTGCTTCCACTAAATCCTGCATCAGTCTAAGAGTTTTAAATAACACCATTCTACTTTCACTACAGCTGCTCTCTTTATGGGACTGGAAACCCACCATTTTTTTATTGTCTTTTTCCATTGCACATACCTCTACCCCTCCATCACGGATCGATAAAATCAATTCTGAGTCACGCTGCACCAAGCTTCAGCTCAGTGGAAAACCAAACGCCATAAAAACTCAGAAGCAGAATGGAGAAAAAGGGTGCAGCGCGCACAGCGGCCACAGGGTGGCGCTGCATGCTCACATCCCCCAAAACTCTCTCGGGATCCACCCTAAGATCTCTGACATTTCAACTACGACGGGCTGAGAAAAGACCGTGTTAAGGTCAGAGTTCCCTCATGGCAGTCTGATAAACAAAGAACAAGATAACAGCTAGATAGAAATCAGCTGCTGTTTGTGAAACAGTCTCCTCTGCTGTTAACAAGCCTTCACCCATAGAAAAACTAATTAAGATTTAAAAGACCGAAGCATAATTTAGGTACCAATAATCAGATTCATGCAGCAACATAAACCAAAAATGTAATTAGTTTAATTAAACAGGCTAATACGTCTAACATAACATCTGTATATGGAAGAGTAAGAAATAACATGCCATTCAAAAGCATTCACTGAGAAACTTTATTTATTAAGCTCTTGTGTGGAAGATACACATTTTGTACTGTTTAAAAGTACAATATGTTTTTAAGGTATTTTACAAACTATCTGAAAAGTACAAAACACAATTGGATCTGTGATTCAGCTGTAATGACACCTTCAACATTTTGGGAGCAAGTCTCAACATGCCTGTTAGTCTTTGCAAAATGGCCCTAGCTCTCTCAGATTAGAGAGAGAGTTTGTTTAAAAATGTAATTTTAAAGGCAACTTTACAAATTACCGGCCAGTTGCTTATGTTGGTTGCATACAAATGTTTTCTGATTTTTTTTTTCGTGCCCTGTTTGGTTTTCTTTTTATATCTATTTCTTAGTAAACTTACAGGGCTTCTGCAGACATTTGTAAATATGTTTTAATGCTTTTAAAATTTTCTTGTAATGCTATTTACAACATTATTAATGCCTATGACAAGTACTGATGACAATTCAAATGTCGTACTCTTAATAACTCAGTGTATCCTAAAGTAACCGAAGAAGATACATTTAAGATACAGTACATCACGATAAATGAAAATAAACTTGACTGTAAATATTTTGCAAGACAGCAGATATAAAAACAAAGAATTATTTATTTTTTATGGATTAATGTATATCCCTTAGTTGGCTCCGTTTTGATTCAAGTTCTAACTTTTTTTTTGGTTCACAGCGTTTGTTCTTTTACCTCTTTCTTAAAGCTTTAGGTTTTATTATCATTTGAGCCTTAGCTAGTTGATCAGGTACCGTCTGACACACAATACCAAAAATATTTATTTTTTCATTATCAGCTCTTCATTTTCCTTTTTTCGAGGCTTTTTCTAATGTCCTCGAATTGCATCCTCTCTTTTCTGTCTTTCTTTAACAAAGCACATCATGTACGTGGTCATGGCTGAGGCTACAGATCTTTGTTTTGTAAGACACAACTTAAAAACCCTCCACAAGCTATATCACTTCTCATACCAAATGTAATTTATTTATTTATTTACTTATTTTACAAACACTTGATGTCTTGCTCCCTCATTACCATCAACAGGCTGCAGCCATGTGCTTAGTTCTTCAGTTTCAGACACTTTTGTTGGAACTGGCAGTTTCCCGCTCTGCCATTTTTCTCTGCCTCCACGTCTCTGTCCAATCATTCGGCTTTACCAAAGACCGAAATATTTACCAATCCAAGACTATGATGCTGTTGGTACGACATTGTGCATACATGCAATCGGTAAATAAGAAAATAATAGAGTCTAAAAAAATCAGGTGTGAAAAGGTTTTTTTAGATTTAAATAGGACTAAGTAAACACTATCTAGAAAGTGGATTGGTGTACATTGCTCTACTTTAGCATTTACATATGATTTTAGGTGTTTTTAAGGTATAATACAGTACATGAGTAGTTTGTACTCTTTAAGTCTTGAATAGATAGATTCTTAAAAACTTTTTTATGGTTTCTTCTAGTCTGCATAGGAAATTCTTTCTTTTCTTTATCAATTCAATAATCTTCACACTCTTCAATAAACTAAATAAGCCCAGAGGTTTATCATTAACTAAATCCCTCCCACTCACCATTTCGTCTTCTCTCTCATTTATATATAAATAAAAAATATTTATTTTTCTGTGAATTATACACTTTTTCTGAATGTTAATATTAGTTTCGTAATGTCGCCCATCCTTTTTAAGCTGTTTTCAATAAATAATGTAAATGTATGAGAAATATCAATATTTATCCCCTCCTGACCTTTCCTAAATTGCTGGCACAATAATTCTTTGGTTTCTGTTTTAACATTTCATGTCATTGTATGTCAACTGTTGTATTAGAGTGCTAGCAGAGAAGCAGTTCTGAACCACTGTTGTACCATGGCTTTGGAATTTTGCTTGTTGAAAAGGAACTTTAGTAGAAGTAGATTTATTCAAATTGTCAAAGACTAAAAGTAAGAGAGGTCATCACTTTAACCCTGAGGGAGTTATCTTCACTTTAACCCTGCACAATAATGAGAGGAGCCTTCAAGATCCACGCACCCCAAGCATACCTGTCAAGTTTTGGATTTGAAAATCCAGGGAATTTTACACCTGCTGTGAGCTGTCTGATTACCCCTGGTCAAGCTCCAGTATCTAAAATACATTTCAAGACATTTGCACAAGAAATCTGAAATAAACACTTGTCGACC
>JAUZNJ010036156.1:0-11966 GCA_034780135.1 Jordanella pulchra
CTGGATGAGCTTAACCTGTACCTCTGCCTGCCTGCTCAAGTGAGCTTGATCTTAAGATCCCAGTCTGGACTTCTCTGCTGCTCTCAAGTGAGAGCTGGAAACTCAAGTCAAGGTTTGAAACTCACTAGCCAGAAGCTAGACGCTGCAACTGCTGAACTCTCTGCTGGACCAACAATCTCTGGACCCTACCGGTACTCCCCTTCACAAGGATCTGTCAGAACCCCTTCAAGGTATTATCAAAACCAATTCACTTGTCAAGTCATCTGATTACCTGGCTAACCAAACCTTCCGGCCCAACAGACTTCTGTGATCCCAGTCCCGGACCAGTACCAGAACCAGTTCGTGTTTACTCTGTGAAACCTTTCTATAAACTCTGTTAACTTTTTCCCCTGCTTCCTGTGGTGTTCTGCATGTGGGTTAGGTCCGTTAATCCCATCATGACAGAATCAACAATGGTTCAGCAGATAGTTAATGACATTAAAGGTTTTTAATGAAAAGGCTGGCCGTTAACATGGCACTTGGGCCATGTATACTATACCGCATTTCAGTGGAAGTAAAATGTGTTTAAGAAAATGCAGTACAGCCAAGAGTCATAGGAGCAGTCACGATAGGACTCTGAGATAAACACCATCCATTAGTTTTGGAAGATTCTGCGTGGGGTAGATTGTGGTCTCAGTCAGTAGCATCCCTAACAAAACAGTGTGAAAAAAAGAAGAAAAAAACTCTCTTCTCTGAACTGCCTCTGGTTATTCACTAACGATTCACTAACTATTCCAAAAATTAAACTAGCATCTTGGAAACAAAATAGACATTTTTGGGTATGAGTGTTGTCACAAATAAAGTTTGTGTCAAAATTTTTTTGTTCTTATCAGTTTAACTCTTTGGTTATCTTTTTCTTTTCTCAGGTGTGGTCGTATTGCATTTTAATGTAAGATGTTAAATGTTTATTAATGGAAAGAGATGATGTGTGTCAATCATGCACCTCACATAGGGGATCTCTGTGAATTATATCCCCTGACCAGTTACCCGCAACCTGCACCAGGCAGGAAATGATCTTCTGTAGTGGTCTGTTTTTCACCAAATCTGGAGAAGCCTCTTACTGAAGACACTTTGTTGTTGTTTAAAAGTCTTCTTAAGAGGATGCTCACAGGTGTCCATAATTATGTTCATTTTATAAAGAATTCCTCTTTGTAAAATTATCTCCAGAGTTTCTAAAAGAATTCCTAGAATAAAGAACTTGGATGCTGTCGCTAGCTTTACATATAACAAGCAATTTAGATGGCAGGCAGCAAGCTCCACTCCTGTAAAAGGAGATTAGCTGTGCTTCAAAATAATCAAAGTTAAAATCTGAAATAACTTACTTTATTTTTTGTTCATCATAATACTTTATTTGATTAATATTTCAAAGTGAATTACTAAAATAAATGAGATACTCACCGATATTATAATTGACTGCCATTTGCGTGTGTATTATATTTTAGATTACTTTCAATTTGGTATCTATTGATAGCATAACAGCAAAAATATTGATTTGTTTTTTAACTTTACTGGTTTATAATCGCTACAAAATTGTTTCTTTTTCTTTTTTCCTCACTTTATTGCCATATCCCCACCAAAAAGACCATAGTTTGCTTTTTGTTCAGGCAGCCAACTCAGCTTACCCAAAGCACAATTGCGTTCCTCTCCAAGCTCTCCTGTTTCCCAGTATGCTAATTTCCTGTGATGATCAGAGGGACACAAGGATAAGAGTGCTGTGCTTTAAGCAGTTAGTAGTTATGTTGTTACCATAGTAACATAAAACCGAAGGCCAAATCCATGTGGCTTCTCTCATTTGCATGGAGAAACAAAAACGTTAAATAAAAACAAAAAGGGGGGAAAGAGTAAGCATGAGTTTCAACGAAATGGAAAACTGAACTCTTCCTGCCAAACATCATACATTCTTCAGTTTTATCTACTTTAACAAGAATATATACTATCTAAGGGGCTTGCAGCATTCACTTCCTTCAAGTGAGGCTGTTCATTTGCTAAAGAACAAAGAAAAGAGCCAGAAACATCTAAAAATCTTTCTCTTATCTGAAACCTTTTAGTTGATCTCTACAACACCCTGGTGTGGCTCCCTTTCTGCACTGTTCACTTGATATGCACCCTACATGCTGCTTGCTACACTTTGAAGTTGTTCACAGGGTTATGAAGCTGTGATTATCATGCCCTGACAACCTTTCCACTACTTCTCTTCGATGCATGGTGCTGACTGCCGGATTCATGAACAACCTCAGCCTTCCCCAAAACTCCTCCAACCAACCACAGCCAGGGTCCCATTCAAATTCAAGTTGTGAATGCCTAATGAATGATAATTAGCTCAGTTGCTCCGCACCCCAATTGTGCAATCTCTAACATTTATCACATTCCCGGACTGACCAGCTGTTAATGATATAATTTATTCACTCCAATCTGTCATGAATTGTATATTGACTGAGTTTGTGCAATGTATAAAATGAAATATGGTGTCATGCTCCAAGAACATTGAGTCTGAGTAAGAAACAGAAGACTCCATTTTTTCTAAAACTCTTCAGTCTAATCATCATTTATCCTGACTAATTGGAATTGGCTTCCTCTATTAGTATTCTCCTCCCATCCATCCATCAATTACTACTACTACTAGCAGGTGTTTTGGTGTGCCATATGAGCCTCCATCTATTCTACTGGGCAGTGCAAGGAAGAGGTTCATGTCAGAAATTAGAGTGTTGCCCAGCCACTTCTGTTGAGTCCACTTATGTGAAGGACAAGGAAGAATCTTAAGGCTTTACTAACCTTACTGGTAACATGCACAAAAATCAAAATATCTAGTTTTTGGTGTTAAAGCAATAATTGGTAATCCTGCTGCTTTTTTATATTGAGTTAAATTGACCTTCCATCCTGAGATACTATTCAGAAAAGGAACAAAATAAATCAGATGTCTGCGAGGGCTGCTAGCCTATTAAAACTCTGATCAATCCCTGCCAGTCGGTCCGAATGAAAAAAAAAAAAAACAGTTAGGTGCCTTTATCTTTGTCACTCCTCCTCCAGGTGGACGTTCATCGGGTTTCGCTGATAATGGAATTATTCACTACACCCTTTGGCAAAACTTTTGAGATAAATACTGTTAAAAATAACATTTTAAAACTTGCACGGTTAATATTGCTAAACCTGTCATGCTACCTTGAAAGCTACAATACTAATCTAGTTTACTTAAAGGGGAATGAGACGTGAGGTAGTTAAGTTGAAGTCTAAAGTGTTTTGAAAGAAATGGCTGAGTTGGCTCCACTCTTCTTTTCTGAGTTCTGCTGTGAGATGTGTGTTCGAGTTTGCGGGGGAGGGTGGGGCTTTGTACAGAGGGAGGAGGAGAGGGAGTGCCGCTTTCACATCTTGCTAGGTCTTCAAATTACCAACCAAAGCTTAGTCATGTAAATCAATGTGGCTATTTTAGCAACCAAGTCAATATTATCTTTTCTTCTGTCCAATCCTAGTTGGATAGCAGTTTGATAGCTTTTATTTTTTTAACTCGCATTCTTTGCCACAATAAAATTCCTCTTTTATACCACAGCCATATCAATTATATGTGCTTAAGCAGTAATGGAAATTAGAATATGATGCAATGTTTCAACACTTGTTGGCTGGTAATTATCAGATGCTAGAGGATGTTGAAAATGTAGCTATGCTCTGTTTTGAAAAGACACTGAAATCCTGTCTGAAACAAGCTGTGTGATAGAATCATTGCTTTCTCCCACACAGACACAGATTTTCAAAGACTTTGCTTCTGGTCCTGATAAAAACCTTTTTTAAATTCCATGACAGACATGCTGCAAAAGGTTAATCTATGGAAGTGTAAATGAAAGAAAGAAATCAGACACTTTCCCTGTCTGATATTAAATCAAACACATTTAACTTTAAATAATATTTTTAGAATTAATATTAACCTTGTGAGATGACTTTGCTTTACTTTTATAGATGTGCAAAGCAAAGTTATAGAGCTATAATTTGCCTTGAACACATCTGTGCTGTATAAAGAAGATTATAATAATGTATTTGTTATTGTCCATAATGTAGATACAATTCTGTCATTTTGGTGATTTTTAGAAAATTCTTAGTTTATTTCACTGAAAACATTTAGTTTTTGAGACATATTTTAACTTATGCAGCAAGTAGAAATAAGTCTTAAACACATATCAGAATCAATTAAAACTGCTAATAGAAGAGTTGTATACAATCTCTGGTTTGTGTAGCTCTAGAGTGACAATGGTGAGACATAAGAGGAGTCTGAGCCTCTGCTTTCTAAAAAGAAATGTTTAACCTGATATCTTTACAATCTCTCTTTTTTTGTTCTTTAATACAGCATGAAACGAGAGGTGTCAGATACTCTGAACAGACATCAACATTTTTAGTGTGTGGAAAGAAAAAGTTAATTGATTCAACATTGGCAGCAACCACACACATATCCCCCTCCCACCCATTGGGATACAGCCAGGGGTTAAGCTAGTTTAAAAGGCAAACCTAAATCATGTTTGGCCACATCCCAAGAAAGCACAGTGTTTGTAACATTTACATGTACAGTAATTACCTCTCAACAGCTGTCTGATTCTGCTTGACACAGCGCTCAGACATTTCAACCATCCATAATGTGCAATAGGCATTAATCACCTCCCCTCTTACATTGTTTCTTATCTTGTTGCAGCACAAAGCACTCACACTATCAAATCGTCATCCTAAATCTGGAGAGGGGACAAAATAACAGCAATTCCCAGAATGTCAGCACTTTCCAGGGAGAAACTTAAGGAATACTGGATAATTTAAGTCAGAATATTTTCTGGGAGTGGAATTCAAAGAAGAAAGCCAGAACATCTTGCCATACTTCACACAGAGTGCCAAATTACTCATGACGTAGTCATTGTTTTCTAAGGCCAAATAGATTAGCTTTGAGGAAGGTCTTTGTTGTCTGGCTGTGGAATCCACTCATCAGGCCTGAGTCCATGTGATAGGCTGGTGTGGTATCTCTCAGGCAGGGAGTGGAGTAAACATGGAGTAAACACTGACATCATCTGAGGGAGCTGCTTAACAATGATATCAACGAGAAATACACAGGTTAAAAACATAGTTTTAGGGACAAAGATCAAAATTTCTACTCTGAGGTATTAACCGTAACAAGCAGACACATTTTTACGTATGCAGTATCTTGCAAAAGTATTTGTATCTAATGAACTATTCCAGATTTTAATTAAATTCAATTCAGTTTATTTATATAGCGGCAATTTCCCTCGTTATCATCTCAAGGCATTTCACAAAGACACTACTTAAGTCATTGACTTGAAAGACATGAAAGACAAAGACACTACTTAAGTCATTGACTTGAAAGACATGCTCCTCCTGAATGGGCCTGTGGCGATAACCTTCACATTATGTCATTGATTCTTCAGCAATCCCTCACACAGAGCATGCATGTAGCAACAGTGGAGAGGAAAACTGGAAGTTAATTTGCTTAATCTTAACTTTCCAAGCTCTACCATGACCTGGATGACTGAGAACCTTCATAGATCTTTTACACCATTATGGGAAAAAATCTTCAAGTCATTTTCAATCTACTTCATTTATTCTATGATATATGAAAAAGTTTGAGTTTATATACCAGATAACATTAGACAAAATATCTAAATGTCTGTGTACAACATATACTTTGACAGAGCACTGTGCCACTGGCTGATTTTGAAACATTAAACAGTTTCTAGAGTAACACTATCAGCATTCGATTCTGCATCATTTGAATGGTTTGGTTTTTATTCCAAATAAGTTCCTCTGATCCTCAACAATAGCACACCATGGGGTTGTATTTTCTTCACCTTATCCATACACAACTGCTTTGCTATTGACAAAACAAACATGATTATGCACTTTGCAGAGGATGCTACTGTGTTTGGTTTCATGTCTAACAATGACGAGACCAACCACAGAGAACAGAGAATCCATAACCTGATGCAGTCTGTGATCCAGGAGCAAGATTATCTTGAACACTAAAATAAAAATAAACTGTTCTTTAAGGTTTGGAGAGACTTCGTGTTGGTCAGGTTTTTGTTTTGTTTTACAGAGCAGTGAAAAATAAATCCCTCCACTGAATAAAAGCCAACAAATGTATATATTTAATTCAGTACAAATGACTTTTCTTAACAAAAAAATAAGATTAAGAAATAACCTTTAATTCAGAATATTTCATGACACATCTGGGTCTGTCATGTTGTGTTACATGTTATGCTACACTCTGCAAGGGAGGGACTGAGGTTAAGCAATAACTGAAGGTTTCTGATCACTTATCTTCAGGTCATGTCTAGGGTATCAAGTTGTTCAGGTGTGGACCATCTGTTATCATCATTATCACCCTCTCATTGAGATTTAGACACCAAAACAATCCCAAAAACAGCTTATTTTCCCCATTACTATATCTGCTTTGATAGTTATTGAATATGTGTATAACTCTTTAACAGGGATCGGGTGTCCTGATGTTAGGCTGTAAATGAATGCATCATTGACAGGTTATCTCTCCGACAGCATAAAGAGATACCTTGAACATAAAAAATAGAAAAAACACTAAAATCATTAGGAGCTGAATCAAAGAACCGTTAATTCTTAAGCATAAAAACATTAAATTGTCTTTTCCTCAGAGTCAGACATATCACAGATCAAATCACCGCTTTGACAGAGAGCTTCTGTCTGGGAGCTCCGTAAGAGACTTAGACCCTCCTTCAAGCAGTTAAGCAGAAGGAGTCCAAGAGCCAAACACACATCCATGCTCAGTCACTCTGTATTTTTTTCTGTGCCTAAAATAACTTCAGTCCATTCAATGCAGTGATTCAATGCACTCTGTTAGAAATATATGTTTGATCTACTCTAAAGGATAATGGCGTAAAAAAGCCCAATGAAGTTGGGCTGTCTGTCAGCTCTACAAGTAGAACCGCACATAAATGTTAAGTTGTAGACAGGTCATGTGTCTCCTTTTAGCAAATCAAAATGAGATCACGTTAAGATAAAACCTCTTCACCAACAAGTCAACAATTTTTCAAGCACAAGCAATAAAATAATGTTGCCCTTGTAGTAGCAGACAGCTTAGGGTTCGTATAATTTAATTTGATTGTGTTAATGTGTATCAATATCTAGTATGCTGAAATTCAAAGGGAATAGTAAAACAATGTTTATTTAAAAGTATTTGCCTATGTCATTCTACTTTTTGTTCTTAAAATAGTAAGTTAATGCAGTTATACAGTCATAACTAAATTATAAAATCTGATGTGGAATAATGTGATTAATCACAAAAAAGTCATGTGATTAGTCGCAATTGATATATTTAATCATTACCTATCAATAAAGAATAAAGAAAAATTAATGAGATCATGTTGATCATTAAATCCTGTGGTGTTTTTTTTCCCAGTATGTGAGTTTAATGGGCGTTGAAAACATGAATTCAAATAGGATAGAGTTTACAACATTTTGCTGTTTTATGACCAAGTAGGTTAATTTTCTATGGTGTTTCCCTATGTAATTTTTTTTTATGATAAAGGATCAGACAGCAAGTGATAGCTCAAGTTTGTCCTCCAGTTTTAGCCATAGAATTGATTTCACTTAAGTAGAGCATTTCTAAAATATAGTGTATTTATAGAAAAAAAGGTATTCAGCTATGCAATCCAGTTAAATAAAGGAGAATGATGGTAACCACCAGTTGGCAATTATATTTGCCTTTGCAAAGATCACAATGATAACAGCAACAGGAATGCATAGAAGAGAACTGTGAGAGTGTTTCTTTTCAATGATATCATGTTTCTCTAATGGCACTAAAATAACAGAATTGTCGCAAATATTTGTATGGTGTTTAATTGGTGTACAAAATGACTGTGATTAACGCTACAGAACAAGAACATCTATAATAAATTAGAACCATGCTTCATTGCAGTATAATAAAAAAAAAACTGGCTTTAAGGAATGTTTTACAGATTATTTTTCTTGTAGATTTTACAAGGCAACCCACAAAATATTTTTTAGCTCCTTTATTTTAAACTCCAGAGTTAATGAAATATTGAAGTTAATTAAAAAAAATCTGATTGACATGCCAGATTTCCTGGGCCGTCTGTACTATAATAGAGGGACTACAGCACATACCTCCATATACAAACAATATGGAAGGGGTTCCATCAAGCACAGACACAGATTTACACATCCTGCTCTGTTATGGCCTAATTGAAGCTGCTTTTCCAACCATTGACCAGGTGTTGCCTTCATCTTGTTCACATACCTGTCCCCCCAGCCACCTGACTTTAGAGAATGAAAGCCTTAATTAAATTAGGCTGTGGCTTCCTCTTTCAAACTGCCCACTACTCGCTTTGATCTGGTAGCACTGCATTTGATCTTTACTAAGGCTGTTAACAGCACCAATGAATTAGGCTATTTGCCCCAGACAAAGTCTGTCCTAATTACCATCGCCTCAGCTTAAGATGTGGCCCAGGCCCTCAGGCTTTTGCAGTCAGCCATCTTAAACAAATGCACACATCTTAGGAGAAAGCATCCACACCTAAAAAAAGTTAATTTTCTTTCAGATTAATATTAAATTTTATTCTGCCATCAACCCTTTCTATATATAAATGTGAACATTTCTCTACCATTTCTATAATTTCGTTGTATTTGGCAACACTATAAATGAATAGATCACATTGAAATATTAAACATTTATGGAAACATTATTTGATTATTGGTAACACAGAAAATAACTTACATTTTAAGGCATTAAAAAAGTGTTTTCCTAAATAATATAATTTTCTAAAAATAAGTAAATTCTCCATTTTACTGGTTATAATTGCTTTATACGCTATTCCAAATAAAGCAGTACGACTTTGGTTTGATTAAACACAAAGACAAAATGAAAACACATTAAAGAATGCTATCTTCATAGACCTTAGGATTAACAGTACATACACCCAGCAGCCTCTATAACAAAGGGTTTTTACTTTCATTTAGTCCAAACATTTAGTCATGACTTCACACACTCAGACATTCAATGGTGAATCATAAACTTTGCCCTCCAACAATGAACATGCTGTCTAATCTACATCTTATCTGATTTCCTTTCTACACACAGTCTATGAGTACAACTGCATCGGCAGATTCCCACAAAACGCCATGAGGGTGTTTGAAAAGCAGTTCCTGGATCACACTGTCATGCACACATTGTCAAAATGAAATTGGCCCGATTTACCTTGTTCATTTTACAGTCTGGTATCAAGGCACAAACCCAGAACATTTACTTTCCAAGAAACAGATCTAATTGGGCAAAATGAAACATAACTGGTTAAAAGAGGGCGAGAAAGCTGTTAAAGCCTTTTTAGATTCTTTAACTTGGTGGTATCTATATTACTAATCAAACCAAGGGAAGAGTAGAAACATATTGCTTTCATACAATATATCAATGTACAAAGGGACAAAACAGAGGTACCACACAAACTTTAAAATTAGGAATTATGCTCTAAAGATAAGCAGTATAAGAAATTAAATATGAATGAAGAAAAACAAATCACATGTAACAGACTATTTTTAAACTAGAAACATTTTTTTCTATAATATTAGAAAAACTAAACAGCCCTTTACAACAATAAAATATAGAACACAGCTTAAATAAAACCGCGTATGAATGAGATTATTCATGACTAGAACTCGTATCATACAGTTGTTTATTTTGCAGAGCATGTTGGCGTAACCAAAAACACCTTTTTTTCTTCCATCCAAAGAATTAAAGTGCATTCAAGTCCTGTCATGAATACCAAAAGGCTTGTATTGTTTACAATGGGCCAGTGTCACAGAGTATACTGTGTGGGTATTTGGATAAATGACAAAAAAGAATAAAAAGTTGCAGTGAATTTCCATTTCTAATTAATGTTTAGGGCTTTATTCACAGCTTAAGGGTGATTATTAGTGGTCAAACAGTTATTAGCTAAACTACTTAAAGGCATAATCAAGTCTCATCTGCCTGTTAAAACATTTGCAATGCTAGAAATGAGAATACAGCAGACACTAGAAGCATTACATTTAAAAAAAAAGTTATTACTGTGCCAATCTTTGCTTTACAGCATTTAAAGAAATCGTCATTCTTATTTAATATCAGTGTCACTTTGGCAAAGCTGAATATAATGTCACAAGAGGTATGCTAATAATCTGAAAAACAAATATCCTCGTATGCCTTAGTAATGCAAGGAAGGTAATGTGGGGAAGCGCATAGAGTCATAGGGTTACTAACACCATTCAATAATATGAATAAACGTTTACAGCATTTTCTATATTAGCATACAAGCTGAAAAGCTAAATACAATACTTGTTTCTTCATTTTTTATTGTGCTCATTTGAATATTTGTGGTTTCTTTTCTTTACATGAGCCAGCTGGTTTAATTCTGTCCACTGAAGATAAATGACGTACTTGTATACAGGAATGCAGTTATTGTACAGATTGTTCCTGTCAGTCCTGCTTTAGGTTTTATGTTGTGGGAGTCAAAGACGCATCAGAGCTGTCTGTGTGGGCACTGAGGAATGTACTGTATAGACATATAGACATGGTTGATATGTAGACACACTGTGTGCTATGCACCCATGAATGAATGCATGCATATTCACACAAAGCCGCATGCACACACCATCTTATTTAGAGTTTAAAAATGACTGATAGTGTTAATAGATGGTGCTGATGGAAGAAGACAAGTCTTTGGTAATATTTAAATTCCTTTTGAACTGACGTTTTTTTGTAGCTGTGGCTAACATTTACATTTGTACCGTAAGAAAAGCAGCGAGCTGTGGACTGGTTTTGTTATCTCTCCAAGAGCAACAACAGCTTTTCTTGTGTTAGTTGTAGAAGATGTACAGTAGGTTTGCTTCTTGATTATAAAATAAATATTTGAAAGGCTCTAAAAAGTGAAAAAGAGCTTTAAGTTACTGAAAAAATATGTAGAACAAGCAGTGCAAAATATAAAAGAAATGAAGATTAATATGCACCAATTGAGTTCGATATGTTTGTATGTGTGTATAAGACAAAAAGATAAGGTAATCATGTTCATGGTTTAATTTTGGCTGTGATTCTGGCATGGTAGTGTGTGTATGAGTATTTTATGCCACCAAACAGAACTCCATTGGTTGGAGTGGTCAGTATAGTGCAGCTCTAACACCTAACTGCAATCTTCTCATCACCTTTTCTGAGGTTAAAGGAAGCAAATGGAAGGCTGTCCTTTCCCTGATGACCAACCTATGGGATAGAGTCAAGCTCTTAGAGTTACTTCTTGCTTGTTTTCTGATCTCGGGCTGAAGTTTATCTTCTTGTGTTATTCCAAATTTATATCTGAATTATTCAGTCGTGTTCTCTGTTCCTGCAAAATTTAAACCCCATTTGGGTTGTTCTCTTTAACTGCACATTTGATGCACAAGTGATTTTGGAATGTTGGTCAGTGAGGTAGAGATGGGCATATGTATTTCCTGTTATGTTTACCGGGAATTTATCATGAGACAATGGCAATAGTGTTTATCACTGCACCTTGCTCAGACATATTCCATGATTCCGAAGTGTTAAATAGAAGAAGTGATTTGTAGTTGGAAAGGCATTCTTTGCTAGGGGATGTATTTATTGTCAAAATGTATATTGTTAAGTATGTTAGGCTTCACAAACAGCTTAGCCCGATCCAAAACAAATACTGAGTTTGGATTTTGTGTCCAACATTCCTGTCTTTCTGCACTTTCCAAGGATTTTCAAACAAATTACCTAGCAGGATAATAATGATAATATTCTTATGTGTTTCTTACCCGTTATTGCCCACTCCAACCCTTTGTTTAACTTGATGGCAGAGGTGTTGTGATCCGTTATCTGCCTGCCAGCTCATGCGAGCTGGGTCTTTGATTTTCTGTTGCTCTTGTGAAGAGCTGAG
>JAUZNJ010036157.1:0-15921 GCA_034780135.1 Jordanella pulchra
GCTGTTTTTATTTTAATTATGTAAAGCACTTTGAAATGCCTTGATGCTGAAATGTGCTATACAAATAAAAGTTGATTTGATTTTTGATTTTATGTGTATGCTCACGGTGCATTCAAAGATAGCTCGGAAAAAGAAATGATTGCACACTGATAACGGGTTTAACTGTTGTATCGGTTAAACGGTAGACATATTTTGTTAAAAAACGTCCAAGAAAAAAACAGGGCTCGCTTAAAAAACAATATGGTCAGGTAAACTGACAATTTTACTCACCAATCAAAATAGTTTCCCGTATTTGGCTCGCTTTGCAAGTTGCAATTAAAATACATCGCTGTTTAAATGGTCAGGCAGACCAGTTGAGGTTCTTTGCATTGGGGTCGGCGTCAGACCTGCAAAACAATTTGACGAGAATGTCATGAGTCTGACAGGAAGATCAAAGTAAAACACGTGTGCTTTGGGAAAATACAAAGTAAAATGTGTGAAGCACAAGATTAATTGGCCAAAATTGGAATGCAAGGGTTCAGGGTGAATGACTGATTGTAGCTTTAGGGTCCTTGTTAAGTATTGTTCTTGGTTTGAGAAATATCACTTTATCGAGTCTTTTCTATGATTCCACTGCATGAAATAAACAATAAAAGTATGTATGATTCATGCTACTATCGAGGTCAATATAGGTACGCCAATACTCAAAGATGCTATACCTGTGTCGTATAGGAAAAGAAAGAAGTTGCATCAGGACATCTCTACCCTATAGGTTCATCTGGAAACACGTGGCTCACATGTTGGGGCTGTATGGAGCTGTAGCCCTGCTGTTTGTTCTGGAGGAATTCCAGTACACGCTCCTGTATTAATATTCTTGAGTCAGGTGGTGAGTAAATGGACGCCATATGCAGCCAGTGCGAAAGGACACAACAAAAAAAACCCAGATCAGACTCAAGCGATGTTTCTTGGTTTTCTATTTAGGGCTGAAGATCAACTGACTTTAGTTTTTCACATTCTGTTTGTAGTGTATGGCTAGGGCGAACCTGGCAGCAGCAGCATCATGCTGTGGGATTGCCTGTATTTCTTTCCTTCCAGTTTGGTTTATAATCCTATTATTAACACAGACGTTTCTGGTTTTCATATTTGAAAAAATGTTGAAAAAAATAAACATTCAGTGGTATATAAATTTGGAAGGACAGAGGTTTTAAATAAAGTAGGTTAAAGACTTGATAAAAAGTTTCAGGCTGTGTCACTGTGGGTGGGGGGGCACCAGCGAAGCCTGTTTGTTTGTTTGTTCATTCTCCATTAGCAGGGTTTAATGCTAAGCTACTTTGAGTCCCTAAGCTGTCATTGACGAGTGACTGCAGTCGCTTAACCAAACCAAAGCAACTGTGCTTGGTAAGCTTCTTATCAGTCATCTTGTGGTTGGGGGGGGGGGGGGGGAGTGCTACAGGCAGTCTTGGCCCTGTAGGCCTGGATGATCAGAGAAGGAGAGGAAGAACAGGACCGTTTTAAAGCTCCTGAGTGGTCAGAAGTGTGTTGCATGTGCTGCTGAGAGAGGGAGTGATGAAGTGGGCTCACTTTAGAGGCAGGTGCGTCCGCCGCTGTGCGTGATGTGTTTGTTTTTGTAAGTGAACGTTTGTCTGTGAGCGAGGGTACCTCAGGGGCAGACGTATGTTTTTAAGCTTGTAGGTGAAAGGCTTAAATTTTCCCTTTTGTTTGTTTGTTTGCGTTGGCATGCGAGAAGAGCCTGGCAGACACGGCGATGATGTTAGCGACCTACACCATCCTAGCAGCACCTGACGGATTGCGTGTACCGCATTGAGCATACCTCCTCGCCACGGCAACCTCTTTGCCACCTCAGCCACACCACTCATCACCAAAACCCCCCTTCATTCTCTGCTACCAGGCAGGAGCATAGAGGGCTAATGCACTCCACCTCACCACTGGGGCCCAGGAGGAGGAAGGGAGGGGGGAGGGGGATAGGGGAGCCACACTGGTGTGAATGCATCTTGTTTTGATGGAGGAGCCACTCGCTTGCGCTTAGAGTATCACGCACATCGAAATGGTTTGTTGAGATGCGACAGTCAGCCTCTCGTCTTTATCTTGATGCCTACACATCTCTTTCACTTCCCTCTCACTAAACTTAAAGGCACACATGCAAACAAACACTAACCTTTGTGTGAGACTGCCTAAAGGGTATCCATGGCAGTAACAAAGACAACCTCTGACACAGTGCTCTAACTGCAAAGATCAGTACGACTGCACATGAAAAAGAACAGCAAAGCCTCCTTCTATCAAGTGTGTTTATGCTAAAGCTCTAAAGAAATACCAAAAACAGAAACAAAACGGAATCTACTTATATGTACAGTAAATAAAAGAAAAATGCAAGAGAAAATGAAGGAAATATTTGTGGATATTTAAAAAGCCAAAGTCACCTTCTTTAATTCTAACCTAATTCAGATCTTAAGCCCACATCTGTAACATCAGAATCTGTCAGGATCATAGAAATATAACTAGCTGTGATTTTAAGAAAAACAACAAAAAACAATCAGTGACAGTGGTGGGTTCACTGTGATTCTATTATACACTCATGAAAAAATTGTATTAATCTGCCTTTTTTTTCTTCAGATTCTTACGTTTTATTCACTTTAAATATAAAACTGTTGGAGCCGTCGGCACTGAAAGGACCCGCTGCTGCTCGATGTTATTTAATGAGGACTCGTAATCGCATTCCCTGACAGTGCACTGAGTAGATTATAGAAAATACATTTAAATCATTGGTGGAAACTCATCCTTTGGCAGGAGGCCTGTTTTTGCTTCTTAAAAAAAAAAAAACAAACATAAAATGACCAGACTCCAAAGAGTAGAAAATGGTACAGTTGGTTAGACACTGTTTAAGTATCCGGTGTCCTGCTAGTATCATTACCTGCTCCAGCAGTTGCTGCTGGGTGATTGCTTCCTGCAATACCTCCACCTGTTGAGGACCTGATATGGGGACCTCTGGTGTTGGGGGACGGATCACTCTGGTGAGCTTCAGTTTGAAGCGTCATCTCAACCATATCCAGCCCCTGATTAATTGAGACGACGCAAACCTTTGAAAGAAAAGTTCAGATTGTTGAACTCCTGAAAAATGTTGCTACTGTTTACCAGCACGTCCATTGGCACCTATTCCTAGCGTCGCTTCGCTATAGTCACCCAATTCCTATTATTCACATCACCGGAAACGCACACCCACATCGACAACTGCTGATTTGCTCCTAAACGCACCTTTATAAAGGAATAACATGTAAATTAATTGCTCCATTCTCCCTGTTTGCCTTCAGTGTGATCCTTTAGGAAACCCCTTTGGTCCTATGTGCATCATTTGTGCAGGTTTCACAATTCTTATGCCATTAATGTGAGGTCAGACAAAAAACTTGTGGTATAGGAGGGTTTTATCTCGGTTCATGCTGACGTTGTTACGGAACTAGTTTTCCCAATAAGCCATCATTTCACCCATTTTTTTTTCTTTCTCTGTAGGTGCACAAGGAATTTGTGAGGAACATTGAGAACACCTCAGAGGAGAGCTTAATACAAAAGCTGGCTGAGAGCAAAGGGACAGGAAAAGAGAGGCCAGGTAAGCTGCTCCAGTTTCTCCTTGTCTGTGCAGAGTGTTGCAGGGTGTTTCTGCCCGATCTTGCCTTTTCCTAATGGGAGGGGTGTATAGAGAGGGGCAATTAGACATTGGAGCAGGCCATCAGAGGCAATCATAGTAATCTGCTGTAAAGTAAAGCCGGCTTGGCATTACAGTGAGCATGTGACACACTCACAGGTTAAGCAGGCATAACCAACTTTTTGAACAGGTCAGAGCTCAACAATGACTCTTGTGTAAACGTCGCCATGCCACGATAATCAAAGGACTACTCGGTCACCCCCCTATTATTTTTTTTTGCAGTCCCTGTACATCATTTCACTGCGGCTCAGTGTCTGTGAACTGTCTCCTGTTATAGATATGACCTCACCCCTTCCTGCACTATTCCTTGTACTACATTACGTCAGGTCACAGGCACAGAGGCCTCACCTCCTTGTGTGTACACAAACACTGACCCCTGTGTCCAAACACTTCCACCAACAAGTGGTGGCCCTCATTTGTTTGGACAGAGGAATTAATTGAGGTTGAAAAAATGGTCTGAAAATTCCTCCCGTATCAAGCTGTTCATTAGGGATTGCACAGCAGCTCCGTTCCTGTCAAGAGAAATAACCTCCCCGTCCCCTGATGAACGCTGAACGGATGGCCAGTCTGGGGCCTTTTCAGAGAGAGAGAGAGAGAGAGAGAGAGGGGTTGAATAAACTTTCTATTGCGGAAACAATCCTAAAGTGACACGCTGCGAGGCAGAGTGGTTGGAGGGGGGGGGCGGACTGTTCAACGATATCCAGCTGAGCTGTCAACTGGCAGAGGGCCAGACACGCAAGCTCTTCCCGCCCCGCCCTTCTCTCCTGCTCCCTGTGCCATGTGAAGCATATGCAATTTAAAAAACCATTTTCCACTCATGCGTGACTGCATGCTTCCCTCACAGAGAGTAGAAAGAAAGGACCCATCCTCCCCCTGTATAAACACAGTTGTCTCTCTGTTTGGAGATGCTTAAACAGTTCCTAATGTCTGTCCAGATTTGGGTTATATTTACTTGTGCTGTTTGGACTTTCCTTGCCGTATGTGTGCATAAATATTGTCAGATGTCAGAGAGAATAGAGTTCCTTCTCTGCCTGCTTCTGACATCGATTTTCCAGTCGTTCTCGCGCCTCTGGTATCACATTTAATACTTTTGTTAAGACACATGACGTCACTGGTTGAAGAGACAACCCAAATATTGTTCTGTCCATTTTATGTGGGGTGGATAGGTGCATAATCTGATCCACATTTCAGGTGGGAGGAAAAAAAAAAAATTCATCTTCGCTCTGCAGAAATTTGGTTCATATGTAGCAAGAGGATAAAAATACACAAGAGATCCTTTTGGAGGTGTTGGGAGTGGATTTTTTCTTTTTTTGCCTGCTTGGAAACCTAGATGTGTGAAACCTAGATTAGCACCATTTATCAATGAAACACGGTGGTGGCAGAATCATGCTGAGGGTCTGTAACTAAGTGTTCTGATCCAATGAGATGAAACTAAATTTTTTGGGGGCTTGCATGCAAAACACAGTTTGTGTTGCTAAATGCAAATTGACTCCATGATCTGCATGGTGGGAAATAAGGTGGTGGCAGCATCATGCTGTGGGGATACTACAGAGGGAAATTAGGTGGAGACAAAAAATATGGAGATGCTGAAATGAAGCCAATTCTACGCAGGAGAAAACTTGAGTCTGAGGTGGAGGTTGATGTTCCAGCAGCTCAATGACTCTGAAAGTTTGGATCAGATCAGTTTCCAGACATTCTTGCACTTTTAAGATCCTGTTTAATCCTTTTGTATCTTTGTAAGAACAAAGCCGGTTTATCTCTTAAAAGCAAAGGGAAAACCCAGAATGCCAATGTTTTTAACCTGCTTATGACCAAACACTATGAAGGTGTGTTTAATGAATCTGTTTCAATCAGACTAAAGCTGTTCTGCCAGCCCTTGCTGCCCTGTTGTATTTGCCAGTGATGAAGAGGGCCTGACATTGCACAGTAGAGTAAATCGGTCATCGGTGTACTTTATCCACTTCACTGGGCGTGATGCGTGCCTCTCGTGACTCGCTGCTCTACTCAGCCCTGCGTACGCCAGACAATGCGTCAATTCTGCTCGCTACCGGCTTCCTCTGGGGAGAGCACACTGGCCCCATAGCGCTGTATACATTTAGAGTTAAAATATCATTAGCTTTGTTGTTTTGAGGTCAAGCCATGTTAGTGTATCATCGTTCTATCACACCCACTCCAGCTGATCTTCTAAAGCCTGCAGCGTATCTGTGTGTCTGTAGTTTGATTGCTGATGAAGACTGCACATCCGGACTCTAGCAGTCCTCTGGATTTTGCCTGACTGATGCATATATCCGCAATGCATGTCCTGCCTCTGGTTTTCTGTTTGTGAAAACTGTGTGAGCCCTTTGTGCCTCCGCCCTACGGAGAGCCTCAGTGAATCCGTCTGAAATGACACATGAAGCGTGACGATAGAGGAGCAGCACCTCAGGGGCAAACTTGCATTATTGATGAGCAATAAATCAAGTGTAAACCTAGTTGTTTTTGGCAGCTTTCTCATCCGCTGATTGATTTATCCAAGTAAGCAAAAGAAGTGTTATTCTTTGCTAGAAAAGGTTCACGGCTGGTTGTACACCGTGGGACAACATAGCTATTATCTAGACGTGTCTTTATGTTGTTACATGATGCCTTTAAAAGCAGCCATACTCATAGAACCTTTTTATGTTCTTCTGAAATTACAACAACAATATTTGAATGGGATTTTATGCAATAGAAAAACAGGAATGTTTGGTGAAAAGGTATCAAAACGATTTTGAGAAGCAACAGAAAAGGAGCGAAAGGAATTTTTGCATAAAGGAAAACTAGAATAATTTAATTTACACATCTTAATTTGGTTATATTTAAAATAACTAAAGCGTACAGGAATAAAAAAAAAAAAAATACAATGCACTAAAAAAAAAAAAAACGACTTCAAAAAATATACGTGGTTCACAGTCTGCATCTGGCCTGTTGGTTGCCTGTTGAGGACCACTGGTCTAGATTTTAATTAGATCATTCTAAGACATTAGTAAGCTGAAATTTAAGCCTTTCCAGTTAGATCTGGCATTCGAGAACAAACACCTCTTTTAAACGCAAGGAAAACATCAAACAGACCAGAGGTTCAGTGGCAGAGAAGTTTGTCCTTGACATCTTTTCTGCTGCACTGTTCAATCCACGTGTTAAAAAAGGAAAGAGCATAACTCAGTTACAGAATTACTAAGACATGGTCGTGGTCTTACTAGCCAGGCGGGGATGAAAAATTGATCCGCAAAGCTTGGGTGGGAAAGACAAACGAGGCAACTAACAGTTCTCAGAGTCGTGTTCAAAGTTTGCCTTAAGCCAGGCAGAGGATATAGTAAGGACAAAATATCCAGTACCCTCACACACCACACCCATCCTAGAACAAGTCTTTTCAGGGGTAATGAAAACAGGGATAGAGCAAAACACAGGGTCATTCTGGGAGAGACTGCAAAAGACTTGAGACTGTGGGCGGAAATTGACCCTCACTATACAGTAGAGATCCCAAATGGATCCACTTCATGTGTTTGAATGGCCCAGTCAAGGTGCAGACCTTATGTGAATCAGCATGAACATGTTTAGGCAGCATGCATTATGTTGTGGGCTCCTTAGCTTTGTTTAGTGGTTGGGGGGGCATCCTGTAATGATTTCTCATCCTGTCAACTTCCAGGTGTAATTGTTTTGATTTCACTGCACGATAAATAGAGAATGTTTTTGAATGAAATCGTTGTGTTGGAGAAGGGGAGGTGTGTGTATTGCTCAGAGGAAGACTGTGGAGTTGTGTCATGCTTTTTATCACCAGGAGGGACTGTGGCATCTCTGCGAGGGCCACCAGACGCACAGTTGACTCTTGTTATTGACCCTGTCTGCCCTGTGGGATCAGCCCTGTTCTGTTTGTGTACACATTCTGCTTGGCATGCCACGCTTCATGTTGTGTGTGTTAGTGTTGTGTGTGAGATTATTGCGTGATGCATTTTCATAGCAGTCACAGTAGTGGCCGTTGACCCTTCCTGTGCCAACTGAACCTAAATCATTTTTTCTTGTCTCATTAGGACCCATCGAATTTGAGGAATGCAACACGGCCATTGCAATAGAAGGTAAAGCTTTACCAGAAGGATTTTAGCTTTCATTTTTGTTGCCAAATTACTCGTTTGAAGCAAAAAAGAGGAAGTAGAACAAAAAGAAAATATGTGAAGAAGAACAGATGCAGTTCACTCTGTCCTTATTGAAATGCTTTGTTTTGTTTTAAGGTGCCAAACCAAGAAAGAGAAAAACGTTTGGTATCCCAGGGCGAAGGAAAGACAAGGACACAGACTCTACGTGAGTTTGGGCTTAACTTCACAGCACAGTTCATACTGTTTTATTTTTTTTAGACTATATTTTATGTCAACGAGGCTTTTTTTTTTGTTTTCCAGGGAGTCAACAGAAGTTGAAGCTGCTGTAAGTATAAAGTTTATTAAAACAGACATTAGCTGCTTGCTTGATCTTCCTCGGTTTCCTTTGGATCCGTTTCATGTCAGCGCTGTCTGTTATTTGGACGTCAAACTGCAGGAGGTGGACCAGACCATTGTTCTTTTCTTCTGCCATGTGTTATTCTGCACTTCCTTCTTTCTTCCCCCCTTCTCATTTCTTGCTTGTTTATTTTGTACATTTGCTCATTCATTCATTCGTTTCTCTCCGTTTGTATGCACAGAACACTGCGAACGGTGCCCCCCCGGGATATTATGGCTCCATAGACATCCAGAATGCTGTAAGGAAGCTAGAAACCCAGCACCTGCTAGCCCTCAACCAGTAACAGTATATATGTATACACTGATAACAGAAAATATCCCAGAAAATGTTTCCCAGTTAATGCAAAATTACATAGAAAGACCATTTAGAAACAATAAATGTTATATTAAATTTATTAAAATTAGCACCCTGAGGTATGTATGTTTAGCTATTTTTTTTTTTGTGTGTGTTTTATTAATGTTTTTTGTGGATGAACCCGGGCATTAAATTCCAGCACTCTTTCTTTTGAAGCTTTAAGTTATTATATAGATAATCATTTGTTTTTATTTTTTATAAATGATTTCCTACTTTTTGTGTATCGATTTCCATTTGTTGTCCTATCCAGGAGTCCAGCTATAAAGGTTTATATCATCGTGTTCATTTAAAGAAATTTGAACGATTGCCTAATGTTTCTTTTACATTTAAAGATTGAAACCTGCATAAACTCAAATTCTTACACTTTATTTTACATTTTGAATAATATTTTACCCAAAATAGTTTAACTTGAATAAAAAAAAACAAGATCTGTAGTTTAGATGTAGTTCTAGATCGTGTTACTTGTTCATCCTTACAAATTAATCTGGAGTTTTCAGCAGTTTTTGCTCAAATTTGATGTGCTATTTAAGAATTAAATCATTTTGGATTAACAGAAGAATATATCACAAAAATCCAGTCTTTATGTGTGAGATTCAGAGGATTATTTTAGGGTGGAAGTTTAACCATTTGTTTAACAGATTTTAAAAAAAACTTTCCTCAGTGAAAACAGATAAAGAAAACACATTTAAATATATATTTAGCCAATTTTGACCCTTATCTTTTCTTTTTCTTTGGCTTTTTTAAACGTTCAATCACAATTCTTTATAGTATAGTATTGTATAATATAACACTTTAGGAGATACAACCTTATGTTCAGTATTTAGTTATGATGCGTTACTATAGAAGTAATTAATTAAAAACATTAAATGGTACATATCTTGCTTTTCTTAAACTTTAAAAGGTTGCATGATGTTTAATTATAAAGAGCTCTTATTTTGGAATTTAGGAAACTAAGTAAAAATAACTAGAGGCCCGTTCTTGCTGTCCAGGATTTAGGAATATTTGTAGATAAGTTCGGCCAATTCTTTTTTTTTTCTTTTTAAGGCAGCATCAGTTTCTGTTTGTTTTAAAACTAGATATGGTCTGTGGAAAATCAAGCCATGTTTTTAATAAGCAAAAAAAGGTTAGAAACAATTTATTGTGCTTGTTACAAGGTCTTCTGTAAGAAAAAACAATATGTCTAATGAGCTTAAAATTCCAAAATCCTAAAGTTTTCAATGAGCAGGAAGGAATAAAAAAATCACTTATAAATTTTGTTCCAAGGATAAATTTAAAGGACTTTTTCTGAATAAAATAAGTAATTTAAAGCTTTACTTTTTTTTTTACTTCAAACAATATTTGTCAACCAAATAAATGTAAAAAAAAAAAAAAAAGATCAAAGATAATTTCATAGGAAGAGTTTGTCCAAAATGTAAAAAAAAACATCCTTGTTTCAAAAGTGAAAAGGTTTTTGATCAATTATTTAAGTAAAAGGCTCAATAAACAGCAATTATATATTCATTAAAACAACAGTTTGCAAAGGATCTTTATGGATTATTCACACTTATTGTTTAATGAAGACCCTTTTAATGGTTTATTTCTTGTGTTGTTGTAGAATGTTCCCCAAGTTGATGCTGAGGGCTTCTGTATCAGACCGGAAGTGAATGAGAATGATATCCTTTTCATGCCTCGTGATGCAGAGGGTTTGACCTGCGCAGCTCGTTTTACATCTTCAGTTGTCCTTAACATTTCTCCTCACATCCCAAAGACAATTCCTTCTATTCGTCCAGCGATTCGGAGGACGAAGACGAGCCCAGAAAGTTCCATGTGCAGATCAAGCCTGTCCAGCCCAATAATGGCACGCATCAGAACCGAGCGAACATCGATGAGCTCAAAGCCTCCATTGGAAACATCATCCTGTCGCCTTCCACCTCGGTATGCTTTACAGAAACATCCCAAAACACCACTAAGCTGTGTCTGAAACGTTGATGTTGGTGTTCAGAGGTCAGCTCTGGCTGTGTAACACTAGAGGGCATTAGGGGAACACCTAAAATCTGCTGGAGAGCCTGGGAAGAGCATTCAGGCTCAAAAGCTCAGGCTTTTCTACTGCATTTTCTTGAGGTTAGAAGTTATATGTCGTATATAATTAATTCAGTCTGCTTTCAACTTACTAAATAACCTCTTCACACTTAATCATTGATTTGTTGTTCCTCTGAATTTGGCTTAGAGTGAATCATCTCCTTTTTATTTTCTTACTCCTACGAACTTGAGATCAGTTTCCCTCCCGATATCGTGGGCCTTTACCTCATGCTCACAGACATTCACTCAGCTCTGCTTTTATGCACTTTGTTCTACCCATGACCTCACTCAGGCATCTCCTCATTCAGCTCCTTGTCCTCTTCTTTTACTCAATCTCTGAATTATTCTCTGCTGCTTGACGAAAATAGCTGGAGTCATTAAAGTTTAAAGCTGCCACTGCTTGTGTGCAAACATTGCAGCGTAAGTGTTTGTCTGCATGCGCTGAGCTGTTTTTGTTGTGGAGCAGCAAACGGAGCATGTCCGGCTTCGTAAGGGAGTCCTCTTGTTTTTTAGCAGGCTTGCTCACTGACTGATCACTAAATTAAGCTCATGGCGTCTTTGTCTCATCCTTAATCCGTTTTAAGTTTTACTTTTTTTTGTTTTTTAGCCTCGTCTCTTTGTTTCCTTTCACTCTTTGGGTTTTGTGTACAGCCACCTGCCTCAAAAAGAACTCTACTGCGGTTTTGTGAAATCCTAACGGAGAACTTTAATTTCTGCTTGAGATGAACGGATCAAGCACTTTCAGGTCTGAGCTGCGGACTTTGACCAATTATAATTTCAATTTTTTTTTTTTTTTATTTAGCCTCAAACTCAAAACGTCAAACAACAAAGAAATATGCCTAAGGTTCTTATACAGGTTGTTATTTTGAGCTAATTATAATGTTTATTCAACTTTTATTAAAGTGAATCAAATTTGGTTTATGGGTTTTAAAGTTAATCCCAATTATTTAAAATAAACATGTCCCAATTCCTTTATTTATGTATTTTTTTGTGATTGACCCCGTATTAGATAAAAAGCTTAGTGCTGCAAGTTTGTGGATAAGGGTGGTACTTTTGAATCCCACATTACATTTTTAACTCAGTCTGACATTAAAATAAATTTAAAACGAAAGAAAAACAAAAAGGAAACACAAATCATTTTTTTCACTAAAGTACCTGCAGATGTAACCATCAGAGCCAGTCAAGACAAATTGACCGATTTCCTTTTTTGCTCAATGATCATGTCGTAACACAGAGAACAGTGTTATAAGTTGTTCTTTAAATAAGTTATTTGAACGCAAAGGTGACTAAGAAATTAGTCAGATAATTTATTTATCAGAGCATATATTTCTAACCATAAGATGAGTTGTGATGAACTCAAAACAGTTCATCCAAGTTGGCTGATTTTTTTTTAATACATAAAAATTAATTATCATTCAACTGGAAGATTGTCGATCTTCACAGCAAATCAATTAAATCAAGATTTTATATTACCTCTTTTGTTGCTTCTGAAGTTTTTACAAATGTTTATCTTTTTCTCAGTAAATCATTTACTGTTTTAATGTGGAAAAATAAGAATTTTTGGTATTTAAAAAAAAAAAAAATGAATACCCTTAAATACAGCCAATTGATAAAATAAAAATATGATCATATTTTCTATCTCTTTATCTTTTCTTTTTCTGGTTTCTTCCTGTTTTAGATCCACAGAGATTTTTCAGATTAAAATGAAAACTTTCATTCAAGGTGGTGCACACCGTCGCTTCATCTGGTGTGAATTATTGAGACCTGTTTTTGTTTTGTTTTTCCTTGTTTCTCCCCCCCCCCCACTGCTCATTTTTCTGTCTTTTTCATTTCTTCTCCCGTCTACTTCTCCCTCCGTGGCGCTCCCTTTATTAAAACAGTGATGGAAGTCGTGTGTGTGAGCGCGCCTTTTTGTGTGTGTGTGTGTGTGTGGCCAACAAGAGCTGTAATTGAACCCATTTGCCGCTTAGCGCCTGTGGGACTAAGCCCTGGCCTTGCAGCTCTACGGTGGTTAAACGTTTTGCTGTGTTCCTTAAACCCATTTTGTTTCTTTTTCTCCCCTCCTCCCCTGACAGCTTCTCTAACCTTTCTTCTTGTAAGAAATTGTTTTTTTATTGAAACTGAAGTTGCTCTTGGTTCGGCCGGTCCCAAGAGTCTACCTCATGTATCTGTAGGACGTGGCAGATTTATGTCTGGGGGGAAAAAAAACTGACTCTGTGAGGGAAGTCGGTGAAGTGTCGGCCACGCTCTCCGTTGTCCCCGACTGATCGTTGTCTCGGCTTAAACACACTGTTTTGAGCTGCCGAATTCTTCACCCTAGGTTTAATGCCTGGTATGTGTGAGTCCACAGCAGTCCTGTCTTTAATGCCAAAGTGGAAACTTTTGCACAGCCACTAGGGAATAATTCATGCAGCCATTTTTTAGATCTTTAACCTATTTTATAATTTGTATGCCTTGATATATGATAAAGAAACTCGATTAGTATTTTAGGGACAAAATATTTGAAATAAATCGTGAAAGTTTTAGCTTCAACAAGTGGTTTCCGAGAGCAAATCAGTGACCCTTAAAATACAACATTCCAGCTTTTTTTTTTTAAATGCATCGGCTCTCCCATGTGGGGAAGTGATTCCCCCTCTCTCAGATGTTTTGTCAAAATACAACTGCACAGAACTTTGTACAAGTATTTATTACCCTCTTAAACTTTTCCGCATTTATCATATTACAGCCACAAATTTTTGCATTTCTTTCCAAAACATTTTCAGGCTTCATCAACATAAAATAGGGCTGAATTTTGAAAAAACAATTAGGTAAAGTAGATAGATGTCAACTTTTTACAAATTCAAAGCGGGAATCTCTAAGCAGGTGTTCTGGTTTGATTTAACAAAAAATTAAGCCTTGCTGTGGAAAGAGTTTTCTTCAAAGGAACAGAATGGACTGAAGTAAATATAGAGAAATCAGGGGAAATAAATGGAGGTTCACAAGCTTAAAGTAGGACTCTGAACAAACAGCTAGAGCACATGTGTTAGACTGGCCTAGTTAAAGCCCCGGATCTGGATCAAATTGGTAATCTGTGGCGTAATTTGAAGGTTTCTGAGGACATTCTGCGGAATGATGAGCTTTTTAATTAAGAAGGACAGGAAAATATTTCAGTCTCTAGGTGTTCAAATCTAGTAGAGGCACACCTGAAGACTCACACCTGTAGCTGCAAGGAAAGTGAGAGTTAGGAGGGCTGAATATATTTGCACGCCACATTTTCAAGTTCAAGGGGTAGGGTTAGTTTTTGCAAAGTCACTGTTTGTGTTATCTTTCTTTTAATAGTAATTTTTTACTTTTTGTATTACAGGGGCAAATGCGGAGGAACCAGTCCAGTAAGTCGACCCCTCCCTTTTTTCTCTTTTTCTCTATTAAGTCTCGTGTTGTTGGATTAAGAAGAACAACTCTGGCTGCATTTTTGTTGGCCCTGGTTCCTCTTAAAGAAGTCTTTTTTTTTTTCTAAAAAAAAAAATAGAAAAATAAAAAATATTCCAGAAAACTAAGCCAATACCAACGTATCCCAACGAAAAGTAAATAACTGCTCCTTTCTTATATAAATGTCATGCATGAGGGATGTTTTTCTCCCGCTGGTACAAATCAGACCAACTGTTTAATCAGCTGGATGTTTTGACAAGTCAAGACTTATCTTTCACCTTTTGCAAAATGGCGCAAATATTTGAACTTTTTAGATGTTTAAAACAAAGAAAAGTAAAGGAAACAGCTGCTGTGCATAAATATTGGAGCAATGCTGCTGTGTGAAAATGCACAATAGTTTGATCACACTACACTTTGCTTGAGGCAATGCAGATTTCCATGAGTTGTCCTTTTGACTTTTCCTTTTAAATAAAGCAAAAAAAAAAAACCGCTAAATGGTTCCGGTTTTTCATGACTAAAGTACAGTGATTCTGCCTGATGGCTATTGTTTAAGAGTGAAAGACTTTAGTAGCAAAAGGTTTGAATAAAATCCCTCCAGTCTGACTTTCTGGTGAGTGACGTGGAAACTGTGCGTGTACACAATTAAAAGAGATCAGCAACATCAGATGCACCCAAATATTTGGAATACAGAAAGAATATTTTCCGAAATAAATAAAAAAAGAACAAAAACAGGTGCCATGTCTTGTAAATAGTACCACAGGACGAGGCAACAGGATTGTTTTGTTTGACCCTTTAAATCCTTGACATCTGCACCGCAAAGCTCTGTGTGGCAAGTTCAAAGCCAGGTCCGAATTCCAACCAGGCTGAAAGAAAACATTAGGACATGTTGGATTATTGACTTTGGTCTGTATTGATGGAAAAACATGCCTATGTCTACAAATTCAATGAGCACACTTCTCACCACGTGTTTGTGTGATGCATTTAAATCTGGTCGTATCATCAAAATAACCCATTGTTATAAAAATTCATCTTTTTTTTCTGTGTATTTTTAGCTTCCATCAACATTTACATCATTATTAAGTTCTCTACATTTCTTTGTCTTCAAAAGGTTGTAAAATATTCAGGAAAGATGTAAAAAAAGCAAAATTTGAAGAGAAGAATAAAGATAAAAAGGGTGGTCAATTGGTACAGTTAAAAACTTATAGAGTTGATGAATTTGCACAAAGTAATTACATTCAAAGATGTGAACTCTGCATCGCTTAGGGTTTACAGGAGTATCTACCTTAAGATCTAAGGCTAAGGGTGAGTATCTTTTAACTACAGTTACTGGCAAGCGTCCCTGCCTCCTTCCTCCCCCCCCACAACCCTCATCTCTGTCTCCTCCAGGGAGCCTTTCACACTGCTTCTGCAGCCAACCAACCCCGCCCCCCCCTGCTAACATCACTGATATATATATATATATTTTTTAATCTCTCACTGCAAACCTCAAGTGTTCTATTTTGACACTCTACTCACCTGATTGTCTTTAAATTTGGGTTTTCTTACGTTGGATCTTCCTCCCTGTGGTGTACAGGTTCAGTTCCAGTCAGATGTTTGCATCCACTCTTCATGGATCCGCCTTTGGTCTTTCATTGATCTTTTTTAAAAGTTTATTTTTCAGTGGTGGAGTTATCATACAACATCAAAAAGCTTCCGGCATTTTTTTGGTCGGATATTTGCTTAAATCTAAATAAACTGGTTGCTTGTCCTACATGGACTCATTTTTTATCTGTGCTTCTAGGGAGTTGAAAGAATTTGGAGTTAGTCACCAATGCAACTGACAGCAAAACAGGCCCATATGGTGATACTGCCACCCCCTTGCTTAACAGCTGGTATATTATTAAGGCTTGAAAGCCTATGGATTC
>JAUZNJ010036157.1:16021-36486 GCA_034780135.1 Jordanella pulchra
ACAGGCCCATATGGTGATACTGCCACCCCCTTGCTTAACAGCTGGTATATTATTAAGGCTTGAAAGCCTATGGATTCCTCTCAGGTCAGCAGTCTCTCAGTCTGTCTCAGTGTGAAACTGGTTTCACTGTGTAGAGCCACCCTGCATTATCCAGCTCTATCCAGTTTATTATTATTACTTTTTTGTTGTATAATTATTCCACCCCAGAAATAGCCCCCGGTGAGTGTTTGTCAATTAGGACGCTTCGGGTTGCTTAAATGGACCTTTGAAATGTGTTGTTATACTTAAAATGGGTTCAGAATAACAAAGAAGGCACTCGGATTGTTTTTTTTTTTAGTTGCTAAATCCAACCAAAGCTCGTTTTCCAAACAGCTTTTACTATATTAAAAAAACCTGTAGAACTTGGTGTATTAACTTTTGGAATATTTGGTGTTGTAGGGTTTTAATTTATAAGACATGAAATGATTTGTTTTTCAAATGGTACCAGTCAAAGGTTTGGTACCAGTTTGATGTCTGGTTGTGTTCAAACCTTTGACTTGCACCATGTTTCTCTAGCTCTCAGTGCTAGGTGATGGTATCGTCATATTCTTTTGTTTTATTTCTAGTTCAAGGTGAGGCAAATGTAAATCGTTCCGGTTTCTCTAAAATATTCAGTAAATCTGTTATTTTTTTTCTCTCTACATATGCAAATAAAGTGTTTCCGTTTATTCTTGTTTCACCGCAGATGATGAGCTGGTAAAACCCAGAGGGTCAACTCCTTTCGAGTGAGTAAAAAAATGAAGGATTTCTTGTCTGTTTGGAATCCAAGTGATATTGTTTTGGTCATGCTTTCTGATTCCTGGTTTAATTGGATTTATCCATGTTTCTTTGTGCCTCGGCTCTTGCAGGCTGAGTAACAATGATCTTCTGTCTTTGGATCCGTTGAGCTCTACTTCAGGAGTGGGATCTTCCTCCTCTGTGTCATCTACTGCAGGTAACCATGTACCCGGTGTAACGTTTTCACCAGAAATTAGTTTTTAATAGACCTTTCATAGTATCACTCAGGAATCTGTACCTTAAATAAGGCAGAATTTTCTTTGCTTCTGGTTCCCATTTAAGTGTTTTATTTTCATATATATATACATTTCTGGAGATTTACTCATATTTTAAATCAGGTTCAACCAAACTTTTAAGCAAGAGCCAAGATATTTTTAGAAAAAGTAGTAAAACCTCAGAGCGGTTCTGTTCGATTCTAGTTGTTTTTAAGGCTTCTCTGTGTCGTAGTTCAGACTATCGTTTGCGGTTCCAGTTGTTACGAGTCATGCTGAAAACGCAACATCAGATGACTAAGGTTCAGTGTTTGGGTGCTGGCGTCACTTGTTGCATCATATTTGACAATGGGTCTATTGTTCATATGAGCACTGTTATAACAAGTTAGCATTAGTTAACGTTAGCAAGAGGTATCTCCAGCGCTAAATAGCCTTATGGCCCTTTTTCCGCTAATACCAAATCAGAGCAGCTTTCTACGTGTCTGCCCTTTTTGGGTTTTTCCATTATGGACGGTTGCATAGAGTGGTTACTACTAATTAGGAGCTCTGTTGGAAGCTAGCAATAGATAACGTTAGCTTGCTACAGAGTAGCTCGTATTGATACTGCATGGCTCTTCTCTTGGTCTCACTGCTTAAAGCTCTTTCTGGAACTCCTCTTTTAATATGGGTTGAAAACCAGCCATAGGCGGATCAGCAGTCTTGGTTGCTGTGTCGGTGTCTTTAAAAATCACTTTACTTTATATTGTTGGCCCATTTTAAAGATCCCGCCCCCATTGAGTTACTGCGCCGTCGTAATGGAAAATGAATTGAACTGATCTGACTTGTTCCAATCCAAAAAGATTAGGCACTAATGGAAAAGTGTCTTTGTTAGCTTCCTCTGGCTTGTGTTGTTTATTACTGCTCCCACAACTTTCTCTGGGATCTTTTCTTGATACTATGGACTGTGGAGCCACCTTGGATTTAACAATCCCACACACACTGAGACGGTATGCAGTTGTTATGGAAACAGGAAATAAATCATTTCGAATCGACCTGAGCCAAATCGTGTAGGGACCAGTGGAAGAGGAGCACCTATTTGAAGACTATTAGGGTCAAGCTTCATACTTATTTGGAAGAATTATGGTGCAGTTTTCCTTTGAAAACCACTTTCATAGCAGAAAGTTGGAACAATGTTGGAGCAATGTTCTTATGTTTGATTCCCGCACTTGACATCGTAGCTAAACAACTCAGTCGAAATACGACATGTCGCAAGAAGTCGTTTTTTGATCTTGTTAACTGCTGTAGGTTTTTGTCGAGGAAAGAGTTGAATTTGAAGCAGCAGTTTAAAATTCCCAGAAGTTTAATTTCATCTCTTGTGGCTCTGACAAATTCTTGACACATCTAAGAAACTTGTTTTATGATGGGTGCTGGGAATGATTTTTTCCAATTGATGGTAATCTAGAACTCTCTTACTGAGCTTCTCACTGTCTTCCTTTGACTTTCCTGTTTGTTTTGTTTCTTTTGTCAGTCTCATTCCAGAGCCTTTAGCACCATTAATGAGTGTATGCAAAGTTTAACCAGAACTGTAAATGTTGTCGTTACCCTTTCTGCTTTAATTCTTAAAATCATTTGATTGCAATTTAGCTGTAACTCAACACACCTTCAGTTTACTTTGCTAAAGTTAATAACGTGGACGGATAGAAACGAAGGCTCTCTAATTTGTTGTTTAAATCTAGCTAAAAATGTTCCCCAACAGATTTAGACTAAATATTCTTGGTTCTTTCCTGTCATTTAAAAGTATATTTCTTAAAAGGAACTCTCATTTTATATTTTAACCAAGATAAAATTCTAATTTTTTTTTTTTTAATTGCCAGATATAAGCAAAACATTTTAGCAAAATGCAATAATATGACATGAACTTTGTATAATGAGGTTACAAGTAGTAAAATAGAAAAGAGAAGTTTGGAAAAAAAACAGTGTTAAAAATTCTAATAAAATTTAAGTTGATGGTGCTGTTAATAGTAACTGCTCATTTGTTCGTTGGGCATCATATTTTATTTGATCGTTCTGAATTGAGAAAATAAATCAAGGTCTTAAATACAGGAATTTTGGTCTGAAGAATTAAAAAATACAATTTTTTCCCTTTTTTATGTAGAACTCAACCAATAACCTGTTTTCAAACTGTTTTACATCCCTTTACATTATTCTCAAAAGATTTCAACTACACATTATTTTCCTACTTCTCACAATAAACAGTCAGTATGCATTCCGCTACATATAGTATTGAACGTGTTTCTCATGCTTTAAATGCCTGACACCAGCGTTTAAACAGAGTGACATTAGCACTGACCCATTACCCAGGTTAAACATAATCCACAGTTAATTGGCACCTAGTCGAGGTCAGCGGGTCGGCTATAAAGCCCTCATGCACGTATGTTGTCAAACAAAGTCTCATTACTGTCAAAGGTCTCGGCTTTAATGGCCTCCTGTAGTGTAAGATTACTGAATTTGTTTTTTTTTTATTATTTTAATTGAAGTTTATTTGTACGTAAATGTTTTGATACAAGATCCTATTTTTATCGTCTTATTTTCTAATTGGATTTGTTTGCGTTTGAGTCACTTGCTGTTTGTTTTGATTTTCCTCTCACCTGTTCTTGTCAGAGCTTGCATCTGTGTTCTTTCCATTCCCTCCATCTCCATCTTTTCTGATGAATGACTCTGAGGTCTTTCTGCCACAGGCACCAGGTAAAATGTGTGTGCCCCTTTGTCTTGAAGAGAAATATTAACCTGATCGTGAGGCATTCCTCAAAAAATAACTTTTGTATGTATTTTATAATAATGTTTTTTTTAATCTTCTAATAATTTACTGCTTTTTTTTCATCACAACATTATATCCTGCCCCTGACACATGATCAATGATACAGTAACACGTTCATTTTCATTTTTTTGAAGTTTATCTGAAAGCAGGATTTTACAGAAATTACCCTGCATCTTTTAAAATAGATGCATGAATAAAATTCTCGCTTTAATGTTTGGTCCAAGAATGAAAATCTGGTTTAGTAGTAAGTGATTAAAGTAAAATTTAACTGTTGACACTGACTCCACTCACAGCTTCAAGTCAGTGTAGATAAAATAAAAAAGATTTTTTTTAAACCAGTTTACACCAAAAAAAAAGTATGGAACAAATTCTCATTTTTTTTTTTTATTTTGTGATATAGAAAGATTAAGATTAACTTGATGTTCGAGGAGAGGCTGGGGATGCTGATGGGAGGATGGATCTTCCCAAATATGGGATTTTGCCACATAGGAAAGGGGGGACTCTTGTTGGGGAAATAACAGAACCTTCCTTCGCATTAATATATCTTTAAGCTGCAGCAAAAACACTTTTAGAACATGTAAAAAAAAAACAAAAAGTGTCGTAACTGTTTTCAGTGTTCTGGTCAATCAGCAGACATCTGCACAGATAAAGGCTAACTAACCTCAGCATACTGAATGCTTGAAGTGACCTTCGTTTTATCATTGTTTCTGCTTTCTGAGTAACTCTGCGAATGGATATTTGGCCACTTGGTAACTGTAGACTTTGTACAGAATGTTGAAGTTCAGCACACGACTGTATAGAAAATCAATTTAGTAAAGATCCAAAATATCATTAAAAGTAGCACCCGACCATCATAGATCATGGCTTTGTAATACAGTGTGAACACAAGCCGCTAACCGTGGATCAGTTCTTGTCATTTTTCTTTATAATGGAGTTTTGAATTTATAACGTCTAATATTTACTTTTAACTTAACCATAAATGTGGTAATCTAATAAATTAATATCAAACTCATTATGTTTCACCATAACCTTCACTTTGGAAATTAACAATGAATGTATCTTTCTCCTAAATCTTTAAATCTAGTATTTTAATAGTTAAAGTTATTATCTGTGTTGTTATTGCTTTGTAATGTACTTTGGCTGAAACACTGTAAACTTTATTTGTTTTTCTTGTAACACCTCTCTGTCAATCGCATATCTTCCTTCAGTTAACAATGTGCCACAAAAGGTTCGCTCTACCCCAGTGGCAGAGAGCCAGCAGGCCAAAGATGTCTCCTCTTTCTCTTCATCCACCACCTCTCCCTGGGATTCCCCAGAGAACACGTCCCAGGGGCTGAAGCCAGCACAGGAGAGGGCTCAAAGCGCCCCCATCACACAGCCCACTCATCCTATAGACCCCAACAAAAGCCCAACCACTGCCAGCCCCCCAAACACCCATAAGTCTGTTGATAACTTCTCCCTAGTATCCTGGTCCCAGAGCCAGTGGATTGCTTTTGGGGATAGCTTTGCCCCGCCCTGTCGTCACAGCTCAGGTTCTTCTGCAGCAGAGGTCCAGAGGGTGCAGGCAGGGTTCGGCAGGTCAAGACGCTTCCTGTCGGAGGACTCTGCAGACGCTCTCTGCAAAACAACAGCTTCAGTATTCAGAGAGGACAGCAGCGTCTGTGACTCTGATGTGTTCTCTGATAGGACAGTAGCAGCAGCCACAACAAGCAAAGTATTTAATGGTAACGGTTCTGCTGCTATACAAGACGTGCCTTGTTATGCCTGAGGTTTAAAGTTCTGTTCTTTATTTGGTTTTGCCTGAAAATTGACAGCAACATTGTTTTGATTTTCTCTTTCCTTTTTATTGTTTCTCTTTTCCTAAGGTTTTTGTTTTCGTGCTACATAACTTGCAACGTTGGTTTTGAATGTTTTTGTGGTGCCATTTATTTTGGAATGTGTTTTCCTCATTTTATTGCATCATTCAAGGTTTTGCTTCTTTCTTTTTGGAACATGACTTTATAATGCATGAAAGTTCAACAGTCAACTGAACATATACCTTTACTTCTGTTCCTTAAAATGAATTTTGACTCTGTGTGTTTTCTGTCTAGTGCCTGTACCAAACCGACCTACGACCCCTCTGGCAGCTGGAGCCCTTGTTCCACCACCTCGTCCTTCCTCTAGACCCAAACTTCCCACAGGAAAACTCACAGGAATCAATGAAATTGTACGTAAACGTATCACTGCATGTACACTCCTGATCAAAAATCTTAAGACCAGTAAAAAAATGAAATAGCATGAATTGGCATTTTTACATTTGTTTTTATCCTAAGAAGGTTTAAAGTGAAGCTTTAGAAAAGAAATGGGAACAAGAGACCAACGTTTTTAATCAGGTGATTTCTTTAAAGAAAATGATGCTATTTTCTAACCGGTCTTGATATTTTAGTCCGGAGTGTATTTCTGTGCCCCCTCCTCAGGTCGTTTGGCTAATAGAGCAAAGATTTCCATATTTTTCAATGGCGTGACTTTACAAATCACACATTTTCAAGTTTGAGCCAACTCACTAATACCCCTTTTGGCAAATGCCGCTGCCTGTTTTCAGTTGTTTTGCAGCTCCGTTTTTGTTTGGGGTATATTTGTCAAATCCTAGCTGAAAAGGCTTATCCAGATCTCTGGGCTGCCTTCCATTTAATCTTATTTATCTACAAATTTTAAACAAAGTTGCTCAGGAACTGTGAGGGCAATGATTGTTTAAGATTTCCCTTTTTATTTTATTTTATGCCTCTTTCTCTGCAGTTTGCAATTGAAGATGTGCTCCTGACATGTTATTCTGAACCCTTTAGTCTTTGCAGACTCTCACCCCTCCTTTAAGTCACACCTGTTAAGATTTTCATTTCATTCCTCTGATTGTAGAGCTTTAAGTTGTCATTTTGTGGCTGTTTCACTGCAGTCCTGCTGTGTTCTTTCTAAAACTGTCGAGGCTGTTTAAACCTCAGTCTGACCCGTGTTTCTTGGTTCCGTTTCTGTTATACACTTTGAAAGTGTGACATGAAAAGCCTTCTTATACTTTTTGTTTTTCTGCTAGTTTTAATTTTAACATTTCTTAACTGCTGCCTTTGGTTTAAGGAGCCAGAAAAAATAGTTTCTAAGTTTGTTCCCTGTATGAGACTTAGATCCTTACTTTATCTTTTTTAGCTTGTTTTATGTTATGAACCTGTAGATAGTAAAAGGATACAGGGTTTGATCCACAGTTTTAATCTTTCTTTATATGTTTTTTTTCTCTCTCTTTAAGTGTTTACATTCAGTACAGGTATTGTCTACCATTTTCCTGATGTTAGAAGTGAACATTTTATTTAATGATTTTTTTCCCCCCAATTCCTTCAGGTACGGCCTTTCAGCCCACCCAAAGCATCCAATGCCAGCCCCCCTCCATCAGCACCACTGGCCCGGGCTGAGAGTTCTTCCTCGCTGTCCTCCAACACGTCACTCAGTGCCGGGAACACTCCCACCGTCGGTAGTATCATTTCCTTCACTGCTTACTTTTAGAAAATCTCCCTCTTCTGCATCTATTTCACCCTCCTCCTCCTCAACCCCTTTCTGAACTGCATTTTTCTCTCTTCAGCTTAATGTGCTGTTCTCTGCTGCTTTTTTTCCTCCTCTTTTATCCTCGGCTCCTCTCCTCGCAGGAGCTGAACACACTTTTGCTCCTCTCCTCTCCTGCTCAGGGTCAGATCTCAGCACCTTCTCTCCTCATGTCCTTCTAAACCAAAGTGAGTCCGTTTCTTCAAACATGAGATTCCTCTTTTCCTCTCTAACTCTCACTATAAACATCTATCCTTTGGGTACATTTCAGTAAAGGTTCTTTATCCAACTGTACGAACCCTGAAACCAACCTCATGTGTTTACATGAAGAAAAAAAACGTCTGCTTTTTATTTTTCTACTTTGAGGTTTTTATGTGGCTTCTTTTCATTTAAAAGTCCAGTGGAGAGTAAATGGCATTAATTGGCACCACCGATAAAGGTGTGTTAAAACTTTCTTTGTTTAGCAAAATCTGTATACTTAAAAACGGAAAAAGAATAACAAACATATTTTGGAAATTATGAGAAATAAATGTATATTCTACGATTCACTGCTTTCTTAAAAAAGCATATCTGCATGATATTAATTAAAAGTAGAAACAAAGCATCCAAATAAAAGTAGCAACATAAAATAGAAAACTGATGGGAAGAAATTAAAATTTGTGTTTTTTTTCATGTTGGAATTTTGCTCAATAAGGATCTAAAGATTGAGGCCAAATTCATTTAAATGAAACAGAAAACAAGAGTCAACAGAAGTAAATCCCCCTTTTTAATACATTTATTGTGAGACTTTTTAACTCATATTTACAAGGATTTTAATTCAAACATAGGGTTTGTAGCTTTTACATAATCAGGAAATGTAAAGGATTTTAAGTTTGACCCAAAAGAACTAAAGACCTCAGAAATATATCCTTCAATAGCTTTCTAATAATAACAATAATTATTTTATATATATATATATATATATAGTAACTATTATATTAACTTATTGGTTGCCAGTAAATAGATTTTTCAGCCTCAGACTGTGGTAGCTTTCCATATTTTTCTATATGCAACCAATATATGAGAACAAGTTGGGGTTTGGCACTGGGTACCTGTGGCTTTTAACTTTAACGTGCGATAAGTGATATAGCAACCTTTCTGCTGTGTTTTCCGTCTTGTGCATGGTTTGAACTAAACACAAAAACTGTCAATCTCCCCCTAAGAAAGCTGTAGATCAGCTAAAGATCACTTTAAGAACTTGCAGGAAAGTGTTGCTCGCTAGATAAGTGTCCATTAAAGACTTTCATTCCCAGTGCTGTGTTGTCTTTGTTCTTTGCTGTTCAGCTCAGGGTCTTATCAGACGTTCTCGTTTAGGCCTCACCTCATCTCCACCACCATCACATTTTTAGAAACTGTCTTGAAACTTGCTCAGCATCACATCTCCTCACACTGCACCCTCTGGGTTTGTGTATTTCCTCTCTTCCTCTTTGTGCCTTTAATGTGGCCTTAAGAGGATGATGGGTTTGTAGCCAAGCTGGCTGCCTTTGAGAAGCGGTGTGAAACAGCAGCAGGTATGGATGAAGTTCTCACTGGAGGACGCTGCTTTGTGTTTAACTAAAAAGAGTTAACAGCAATCTGCTTTTAAACTGAATGAACTGGCAGCTAAATATGTTGGTTGGTGGCTGCAGGTGTTACTTAGTTGCTCTTTTTCTCTAACATCTATGCGTGTTTTTACATCAACTCATATCATGAAGACAATGTGTTTGAAAATAACCACTAAATGCTAATTGTTTGGACCTTTTTAGTTTTCTAATATGCAACGAATGCTCTAAATGTTGACTTTGATTGAAGTAAATCATCTAAACAGCTGCTGGTTTATTTAACCCTGTATCCTTTTGCAAAAGTATGATTTAAAAAAAAAAAATGGTGCTTCAGTGTGATCAAGCTTTATTGATTCCGGTTGGTCCTACAGTGTCATCAGCAGCTGAGAAAACACCCCTCTTACTCCAAGCTTTTCTCCTTCTCAGGGACGTCTCGCGGTCCGAGTCCAGTGACCCTGGCATCCCAAGATGCTTTGCCCATTGCTGTGGCCTTCACAGAAACCGTTAATGCTTACTTCAAAGGAGCTGATCCTGCTAAGTGAGTCTGACATGACACTCCAAGACTACAACACCGATGTGCATGTGTCCATGTTACTTTTTGTGTGCTATCTTTGATTTCATTACACGTGAGCTTTACAGTTCATAGTCTCTGTAAACTGTCGATTCTTCAGCCCCTCGGGCTCTGCACACCTTCAGCAGGCCTTCTGCACAGTATCTCCCCCCTCGCTGTGCACGTATGGAATGCTTTGCGTGAGTCTGACACCATTCTTTCAGGATGGATAACGTACACCAGGCAGATTATAGTCTGGAGCAGAGCAAACATACTGTCTTTTATTGGTTAACTGCTGCTAAATTACTGCTCTGCAGAAGGCTTATTTTTCCAGGGATTAGCAAATGGAACATTTCATAGGCAACACAGCAAGGTTGAGAGCCACTGCGGACCACTAGCACCGCAGCCAGTACCCCCACTACTAATGATTGACATCACACCACTGAAGCATGCAGATGTACAGAATATTATATATTCACTAAATCAACCACAAGGTTTGAGGTAAAGCAAATAGTCAAACTTGTTACGTCAGAGGATTAGTGCGCTGACTCATAATAAGTCCAAAAAAGTACAGAACGTTTTGATCGGTACTTATTTAATCAGGTTTTACTCTCTTTGGATGCATCTTAATGAAGTTTCATTCAGAAACAGAGGCAGGAAACTTTCTGAACTGTCATTAAAAGTTCAGGTTATTCCCATTTATTTATGTTCAAATACCATCAAATAATTAAATATGAAATGAGTTTTCTACTTAAACCAAGTTGATTGATTCCAATAAGATCCATTTTGGTTTATTTTATTTACATTTGATTCGAACTCTAATACTGTGCATTAAATTCATTTGTTTATTTAATTCCATTTAGTACAAAAGCTGTCTTTCTAAATTAGCCAAACCAATGAAATGACATCAAGTCATTAAATTTGCAAGAAATTCTGATCCTCAGCAGGCATGTGGCAACAGTGGAGAGGAAATACTTTGTTTTAACTGAATGAAACCCACAGCAGGACCAGGCTCGCTTTTAAAGGCAATCTGCTGCAGTCGGGCAGGGTTTGAGAGGACATGAAATGACTCACTGGAAAATAAACAACAAAGATATTCTGTTCCAGTGAGATTTTCAAGAAGGATAAAAATAAACTGAGTACACAAAGTTATCTGATTTATCAGTCAGCAGCCTCAACCTGAATAGAAACACGGCAACAGGGAAAACCTTGAGGTTTAGTCTTACTTTCTCTGGAGAAAAAAGAAAAACACACAGGAAATAGCAGCAGTAGCAAAAGATGGGAACAAAACATTACTTTCCAAGTCAGAAGTCAAACTCTGATGGTTAAAGTTTAAAATTGTTCACAAGTCATGTTTCCCTGAAACATTTTTTTAACATTTATTTCAACAGAAAGATGAATTTTAGATAATACATTAAAATGCCCTTCAAATGAAAAAAAGTCATGATATGAGTAAACAAACAGTTAAGATTGATATTTTATTTAGACTATTTTACATGATAAACTGTGACTAATGAGAGCATTAGAAAAGTAAAGATGCTCCACTCCAGGTCAGTAGGATTAAAGTCGGAGTCAATTTAAAATCCTTGTCTAATATAACCAAGTCATGTCTCAGGTTTATTGATTCATTGATTTGACTAAAGTCAAAACCTCTGGCAGAAGCTCAGTCAAAGGCTCCATCCAGGGAAGAGACGTAGCTTCCTAGCTAAAAACAGCAGAAGAAACGAGGTCATCAAAAGCTCAGTGAAGGACTTTTGGGTTTAGGACAACACTAAACCCAAAAGCACTGGGCTAAAAAACAAGCAGGGGGAGAGAAGTACTTTGTATGGCAGGAGAAACTTAGTCGATGACTTTATACTGAAAAAAAAGCTTCACACAAAAGTTACAGGTTTAAAAAAAGAAAGATGAGCTATTTTTATCAAACACTTAAACTGGCTTTTCCAGTTAAGCGAAACGGCCAAGAAATGCAGTAAAGCTGGAAGGAAGATGTATAAAAAATACATACATAAAACTGTTCTCTTTGCTGCACAGGTGCATTGTGAAGATCACAGGAGACATGACGCTCTCGTTCCCCATGGGCATCATCAAGGTGTTCACCAGCAACCCCTCCCCCGCTGTCCTCACCTTCAAGCTGAAAAACACCAGCAGGCTGGAGCAGATCCTGCCCAACCAACAGCTCTTATACAGGTGAAGACTTTACTCAAACAGCTGGAGCACAAGAACCTGAGCAGCTGATGAGGTCATAGCAACCGAGTCGCAGCCGAGTGAAAGAGCGATTTGGTCAAACGAGTATGAATCCAGAAAATATAGTCTGATGAGAGGAAATTCAATTAGTAATCTGACATAAAGCTATCATTAAGCTGTCAGGGAAAAATGTTCCACTAGTTGTTCACAGCCAGGTTCTCAGCTGTCCATGGCTCTTCTGAGAGACACCCTGAACACTTCATAAAGCAGCTGCATCCTTCAGCACTTCGTTCATTAAACGTGTTGTTTTATTTCTCACCCCATTAGCTGTAGAGAAAGTTATTTTACTTCCCACATAGAGCGACTTTAAAGAAAAGACACCCTTTTGTAAGCATTTTTTACAAAATCATTTTTTTTTCTTTGTTTTTTTTAGCAAAGCAATAAAAGTATTTTTTCCCCCCTTATTTTTTATTCTCACTCTGCTCCCTTCCAGTTATCTCAGACCACATGGCTGAACTAATTGAATCAACCAGAGTTCATGATTTAGTAGCTGGTTAAATATAACGGTCATATTTTCCAAGCTGTTGGAGCTTTACACACAAAGCCAAGAAGAGCGATGCGTAATTGAGCCTCTGATTATTCCCTGTCTGTTTTCCTCTTTCTGTTTCCCTTTTATCTAGTGATCCTTCCCAAAGCGACACCGACTCCAAGGACTTCTGGTTCAACATGCAAGCCCTGACGTCTTACCTCAGAAAAGCCTCCGAGCAGAATCCCTCAGCTTCCTACTATAATGTGGATATCCTAAAATACCAGGTCGGTCGGCCAGAATTGGTCCAAGAACTTAATCCAGATGAAGAAACTGTTGTTTAAAGAATGCTTTGTTATGGTATTTTATTCCTTCAATCCCTCAGTCTGGGGGCAAGTTGGAGGCAAATAGGGTTTGAGCACGAGGCTCTAAAGCTGAAATAGAGGCAACTCGGGTGCTGAGTTTTGATGCATTTTTAATGTAAGACATGCAGCTTGTTCCGTGTTGTATTAGAGTTGGTGGACACCCCTACATACCTGCATACGACCTGCAATAGCGCTATAACTAAAGTAACTTTTAAAGATATCTGAATCCAAACGCACAACTGTCATCACATGTCCACACAGAAACTATATGTAAAATCTAATCAAGCTTATTTAATCATTGGTAGTGCTCTAAATGAGGTTTCACACCTAGACCGACTTCATTTGGGGAATCACTCTGATTGGGGTTGGAAAATCATCTCGGTCTGAGTTTGTAGCCAGTTGGTCAAACAAACCAAACTTTTTTAAGTTTCCATTCCTCTCCTAGCTAAGTTTGGTCTGAATGTTCTAAAAATAGATCTCCTGATCTGCTTTTTCTTTCAAGCATGTCATGTATTGTTATATAGCAGTATTGTGTGGTGCTGCTCAACTGTACAGATTAATCCTAAAATCTTTTTTTTCCACCCATTTATTAGCTTAAAAAACTTTGTTGTTCTTCTGAGGAGTAAACAGCGGTTTGGGTATTTTTATCTTAGCTTTTAAAACATCCCCCTCCTACTGCCTCCCCTCCTGGCAATCTGACTACATGCACATATGCTTTGGTTGTTTTTACCCATAATGCTCTGTGTTGACTGCTTCCTGCAGTTCAGTTGAAGCGGACTGCAACCCATGTTTATACGTAAGCCACTGTTGGCTTCTTTAATCTACAGCTAAGTAACACATTGAAGGTTGACAGGAAATATTCAGGTTTTATTTTTGACATAATTCACTCGGTTCTGTTTTGGACTTTTATTAATTTTGTTAAAATAGAATAAAAACAAAAACGTACCCTGTAAAAACAGAGAAATGAGTTTTTTCTCCTTACAGCTTATCCTCAACACAAATTCAAGGCAGAGAGTTTTCCTTTGTGGTGTTTACAAAAAATACAGTCTGCTTGCTCAGAAATTTGAGTGTGCATGATTAGAAAAGTAACAACTGCTGCATGCGAGGACCTATGTGGTCTGGAGCTCTGCAGCCCTTTGAAGAATGAAACACTAGGGCCACAAAGAACAAGCCCAGTTCATGCGGATGATGTACAGGCCTTCAAAGCTGTGTTCCTTCAAAATGTAACTAAATAACGCTGAACGTGCTGTTCTATCAGTGAGGACAACAACCTTTTATGCGGTAAAAGAGGCCCAAACCATGATTCTGCCACCAGAAGGTTTAAAAACAGGATGCGGTCCTATTCAAATGAATAACTCCCCTTCTTTCCCTAAACATAGCCTCTGTAATTTTAAATGAACCTCTGCTGTAGTCGCGTCCTAGCTCGTCCTTGCAGCCATAGAGTTCTCATTATTGCTTGATGCTCATTTGGTGGTTCATTTGTCAGCATCACATGTTGAGGACTTAACTGGCTTGGCTAAAACCTCACAAACATGTTTCTTCTGATTGAGGTTATTGTTAATGTTCTGGAGCCAAGACTTGAAACTCTCAGAGAATCTGTGGGGGGAGATAAAGATTAGGGTGATGGCTAGAGGCCTTCTAACTTCAGATGTTTATCACCAAAGATATGTCATCTGAAGAAAGGGTTTCTTTGTTTCATACGTGAAATAAAATTCCTATTGGTCACTGAGAAGTTTTTTCGGATTAATCATGATTAATTGATTATTTAAATAATCGTCAACTAATTTAGTAATCGATTAATCGTTAACCAGAGTATAGAGACTTTAAAACATACCTTTAGCTGACAGATCACCGCACTTATACTAAAATTGTAAAAAAAAAAAAAATACTATTTAAGATTAAAATAACTTTTCGTCCATTAATATGATTTATCTAGAACTCCTGAGGTGGAAAAGTTTTACTTTCACCTGGTTTAATTCTGTAAAAATCTTTTACCATAAGATTATTAATCAAAAGAATAATCAACAAATTGTTAAAACATAAAAAACGGATAATGTTTTCTAATGTTGCTTTTATATTGTTTCATTTTGTATTAAAAGATATCTGCTATATTTATTTTTCCCAAACTTCTCAGCTGACTATAAATAAATTTCAACCTAAATCTGCTTGTTTGATGGGTCATTGTGGCCTTAGATGTGTGAAGGTTGCAGCAGTTGTTTTTCAAAGGATTTAATTTCTTCAAAGAGTTTAGAACTGGGTTTAGTTTTGTCTATTGATTTTATTTTATTTCCTTTTTTGTTTATGTAAAATAGAGATTTTTTTCCTCACTCAGTCAACCTCTATAACAAAATGTAATTCTGAATGAGACCTAGAGGAGAAACTAAACGACTGGACTATATAGCTGTACTTTAAAATGTTCCTTCCACTCAATGGGAGACATTCTGTTTCTCTCATCACCTCTCATGTGTCAAGGCTGCAGTTGTATAGCAGACTTTAATATGCTGAATATATTGGTTTGGAAGGCTTCGCCTGTTTTCACCGCTCTGTCATTAAATAGGTCTCCAGCAGCAGAGCTTTGGGGGAAGGTGGCGGCTTCAGTGGCCGCCCCTAAAAAGTAATTAGTACCACCCCTTTGTCAGGCCGATCTATATCCATACAGTGTATTTTGTTTATAAAGTTGACTTTAAAAGAAAATAGAGCATTTTTATGTGAACATTTTCACCTTTTTGTATTAGAAAGTCCAACAGTTGGACCTAATATCTTCCTAACTTCTCATACAGACTAATCAAAGGGCTTTACAGCACTGACGTTAGAGACCACTTCCCTTTAAGTCCTCCTCTCTTTCCTAGGTCAGACCCAAAGATTGAAGGTTTCACTCAATACTCTGTTTGTGTTCAGGTGCTGTCTGATGGGATCCATTCGACTCCTCTTAACCTGGCTGTGTACTGGAAGTGTACCCCGAGCACAACAGACCTACGGCTAGACTACCGCTACAACCCAGAGTCCATGGACGCGCCCGGCCCCATCACCAACGTTCAGGTTTTGGTTCCTGTTGACGGAGGAGTCACCAGCATGCAGGCTCTACCCAACTGCATCTGGTGAGGATCATTTAATGGTGCACCACCAGGAGCACAGCCTGACCCTCGGACATACATCTCTTTTTTTAATACAGCTTCAGGTTTAATCTCTTTTTTTTGTTTGTTTTAGGAATTCAGAGCACAATAAGTGTCTATGGAAGCTTAGTGACATCTCAGAAAAGTCTGAAAATGAAGGTGATGAAGGATTTCTTCTTTTTTTTATATTTCTATGCATCAAAAGTGCGATAAAATTCAAATCTCTACCGTTCTAAGAAGAGTATTGATCTTTGGCTGCAGGTGCTGGCTCCTTAAGGGCCAAGTTCGAGCTCTCGAATGGCCCTTCAAACCCTTCCACGTTGGCGGTGCAGTTCATGAACGAGGGCAGCACCCTGTCAGGAGTCGACATGGACCTGCAGGGGACCGGATACAGACTTTCCCTCAACAAGAAGAGATTTGCCACAGGTGCAGTGCTGTTCAAAATGTACACTTTGCTGAATCTCACCACGATTTAAGGACACAGACAGACACAATTTGGCACAGAACTTTGAGGAGGGTTTTTGTAAATCTGAAAAGAGTGTCTTGAATTGACATTTGGTCCCCTTTACTCAGACACCCTTTAATTTAAATTCCGAATAAGTGAAAAGATTGTGTATGCATAATGTCAGAGAGATCAGAGAACCATTTGAATCATGAAGACAAAAGAATTCAGCAGTTTAGGTGGACAGTCGTATGTTGGTAGGTTGTCCTAACAAGCCAGGCAAGGAGCGAGAGATCAGTGTGTAAAACAGACTGATGATGCACTCTGAACATTTGACCTTAATGTTGTGTTCACACACTATGCATTTAGAGTGTCAGTGCATCAAAGTATGTTTGTCTACCATAGACTTTACTTGTAAAACCTGCATTTTACACGCAGGATCTATGATGGATGCATGTCTACAGGTGTTGTTAGGTGCTCAAGGATGTCTCGAGGGTCTGGCAAGTTTACAGGCGCAACTATTGGAAAATGTAACTTTGCATCCTGACATGGTGCATCATCCAATCATAAAGCTGCATCCGGGTCCGGGTAGACGGTCACTGCATCCGGGTTGTGATTTCTCCTCCTGCAGAGTGACAGGCTGGTTTGAGGCAGTTGTCACTCTGGATTCCCAGCCCCACGGCCGCCTGTTCAGAACAACAGAATATTTAAAAGCAGAATCATAATCCTGTTGAAGATGTTTTTAGGTGCACTTTCTTTCTTCACGTTAATTAAAGCTAAGCCACTATCTCGATTGCAGATGCCACTTAACACAAAAGATCAGCAAAGGATAAGAACAGGGAAACACCCCCAACGCATGTCAGAGGCATTTACAGAAAACCTTTCCGACGCATTCGCCTGTGGGGTTTATTTTCTTCAGCAAAAAAATAAAAAAAATCACCATCCAAGAGGACTTTAAATGTGCAAACTGGTAAACGCATACTTTAAAAGACAAATTGTTGACTCTGGGTGCAAAATCCAAATACACGCCATGCTTTCCTAAAACCTTTTTGCAATTTGGCTTCACTCTGAGTATTTTTGCCATATAAATCCCCAGTGAAGTTTGTGGCTGTTTTTCAAGAGGTGTGCATACCTTTGACCCCTGTGTGTGTTTTTTTTACTGATGTATTTTCCTTTTCCAGAGCCTAAAATGTCCTTATTGTGTCTGCAGGTCGTTACATGGCCGATTGCTGAGGTGACCGACACCTTCGATTACCGATCAAAAGAAAAGGCGAAACGTCCAGATTCAGCAGAGCACTTCTGCCCACGGTTTCACTCAGCAAGAATCTCACTACAATAAAACAGCACTGAGTAATGAACACTGTGTAAAAAGAAAAAAAAAAACTGAGATGAGCTTTCAGATAATGTGTAGATACAAATTCTAATAATGCCTTCTGATCAGTTTTGTACAGAGAAAATGTACTGATTAGCCAAAAATTTATATTGTATTTCACATTTTGAAAAAGAAAAAAAAAAATCAATGCACTAACAGCCCTTCCAGAAGCTCTTTTTCCTCTTGTACTCATTTCTAAAAGCCTTAAAGGAATGAGAAACCATTTTTTTTGTGTGGATGAGAAGAAAAGCTCTCAAATAATTGTAAATAATAACCCAGCTCCCAAATCAGCAGACATATACTGACATTTCCCTGTTTTTAAATATGTGCAATGAAGCAATGAAGTTTGAATTAGTCTTCAACAAACTCATACTTTTGGCACAAGCTTGATCTTAAATCAACAGTTTTAGTGATTTCATAAAATAAAAACAAAAACAACAAGCAAACGAAAAACAAAAAAAAACACAACCTCAGTGCCTGATCTTGTACTGTGGAGCAAAAGTAAAAAAAAGATAAAAACTGCATACATGGATTTTTAAATATTTGCTCTGATTCACTGGTGTATTTCCTACAGTCAGAATTTAAAACCTCTGCTGTCTTTTTAAACTAGATCCTGTTAATATTTTGATAAAACACCAAAATGTGCTGATGTTAAAAAAAAAAGTCTCCAATTTATCACTGTGGCAAACAATCTCAAATCATGGGACATCAAACCAAATTGAGTTTGCAGCCTTGAATAAAAAATGTGCCTAAATCTTATGGGGGTTTTTTCTACTTGTTTATACTTCAACACAATTAACAAGAATCTCTCTACTGATGTGCCAGGTGTGTTATTTACTCTTCTATGTGGATATTGAAGGGAAAATGTCGCTTCGTTTTTGGTCTCAGCTGTCTTCCCGAAGCAAGAGTCTGTTTAGCCTTCCTTGATTTAAAAAAAAACAAAAAACGAGGCGTAGTTAGTTTGGTTTCTTTTCTATTCGGTATGTCAGTCAATGTTAGCAGAAATAAGGTTTTAAAATGCTTTACTAGGGCTCCTCTGCACCGACTGACATAGTGCTGTAGACTCCCGGTAAATACTGTGACACCAAGCTGCCATTAAACCTGCAAAGCTTTTCTCGTCTGTCCCGATGAACAAACCTTAGCAGGTTCAGGAATTTGAAAACGGTAGCGGATTATTTGTGCTCTATTAGGACCTTTCTCCTAACAGAGGCCTCTGGCTTTTTTTTTTTTTTTTTTTTTTAATTCCTGGGGGGGAATTTGTAACTATTGCAAAACATAATATCTGGTTGTGATCATCCCTGTGGTGTATTTAAAGTGGCATATGAGCAGCTGGTTGACATCTCAGACAAGAGGAATGATTATGAACTTTAGAATTTTATATTGCAATCCATAGCTCAGTGCAGCGCATCATATATTTAGCAATGAGTTGTTAGCATGTCCTTATTAAATACACTGTCTGTATTGTAAAGCCAGATATCTGATCTGAAAACACATTTTGATTCATTGTTTTAAAGCGTAAGCTTGACCCCTTTAGCATTAAATAAAGTGCAGACACTAAACTTGTATGTAAATCTTCATGTACATTTTATTTGTACATCATTTTTTGGTATATACTTTGAATTAAAAAAAGAAAGAAAAAACAAATTCTAAAAGAAACCAACTTCAGGCTTTGAGCTTGTTTAAATAAAGTCATTTTTTCCTCCAGCTACGCAAACGCATTTTAATAATGAGCACACCCGTTCTGCAACCATATTAAGGAGTAAGCAAGCTGGTTCTTGCTGTCCCCACAAAACTACAAGGATACCTTTAACATGCTTCATCTTTCAGCCCCCCCCCATATCGGTTTGTTTTCTGAGGTTAAAAGAGCAACAATGTGTAAATGATTGTCGCATTTTTACCAATATCTCTGCCATTTCTGTCTGTTTTTTTTTATTTCTAATTGTATCTGTATTAAATGTGTAATATATGAATATATACAAATATATGAAAATGACAACTTTAAATTTGCCCTGTGTGATTTCTTAAACCTTTATCCTTAATACTATACCAGACATGTCTTTCTCTCCCCTTTATGAGAAATATTTAAAAATAAGAAGAACAAAAATCAAGATTTTCCACATAGGTTTTCGAACTTCCCTACTACAGATGTCTTTCTGTTTTTTTGTGACACCTTAATATTTCAGATCAAAAAGCTAATCTTAAATTGAACTGTTTTTAGACAATTTATTTAAGGGCAGAAACTCATCCAACAAGCCTCAGAAAAAGTAATGGCCTCTGTTGAATTATGATTTAACTGACTAAACTGTGTTTGAAAGGCTCAATCTAGCAAAAAAGAAAAAACAAAACAAAAAAAACAGGTCAGATTATTACCTGAACTGCGGATATCATAAATGATTGAAAAGGAAAATCTAAAAAATCTTTGAAAGCAATGCCTTATCTAAAAAAAGATTGCAAATGGTAGAAAAAACAAAGTCCACACATGTATTTTCAAAAAAGGTTACAAAGTTACAAAGAGCCATAATCCACAACTGGTCAAAGCATGCAGCCGTGGTGAACCTGAGAGTTTATTCAACCCAAAGGGCTCCAAGAACACCTGAAAAATGTAATTGGGTTATAAGACTATCCACAACAAAAATTTTAAACCCCGCTTGTTCAACCTGCCTCAGTTAACATAATAGTTTTAGAGACTGACTTCCACAGGAGACTTTCAGGGCCAAGATAAACATAAAGTCGTGTCTCCGACTTACCAAAAATGTTCTAATTACACTTATAACCAGAAATATTTTGACAGTGACTGAAGTTTTATTTAATTTTAGCTGTTTACAAAAACATGTTCAGAAATACAATTATATATATATAATATGGGCTGGAGGTGCACACTCCCAGCTGCAATATGAGAGTTTCCACATCCAAATCGGAGAAAGGGTTTAGGAATCATAGCTCTGTA
>JAUZNJ010036158.1:0-11966 GCA_034780135.1 Jordanella pulchra
AGATAGATAGATAGATAGATAGATAGATAGATAGATAGATAGATAGATAGATAGATAGATAGATAGATAGATATGCACTACGGAAAAATCCTGTGCATCTCAGAGTTTACAATTATTGCAGCTTTTGGATGAATGGTTGAAGACAGTGTTTGAGATTTTATGTTTTCTGACCGCTAGATTTTGTCAGAGATAAAGACCATGAGATACTCTTTCCACTCTTTTTACAGGCTTGCTGTTGATGTGAAAGGGGGGCTGTGTTGGGACTGTGCTTCCTGAAGTCAATGATGACCTCTCTTGTTTTCTCTGTGTTCAGTGTGATGTTGTTCTCTGAGTGCCAGCTTCTGGACTTCCTCTCTATAGGCAGCCTTGTCATCCCTGGAGATGGACGCGACCACTGAAGTATTGTCAGCAAACCTAACAACAAGTGTGTCCTTGTGGGCAGGTCTGCAGTCCTGAGTGTAGTGGCAGTAGAGGAGGGGACTCAGCACACAGTCTTGTGGGGAACTGATATTCTGCATGATGCTGGAGAGGAGGTGGGTGCCAGATCTCACTGTGTGAAATCAGTTTGTCAAAAAGTACTTAATCCCGCCATACCGAAACAGATGGGATGCTTCACTATTTTACCAGAATTTTACAGCAATTGTGAAGATAACGTTTAAAATCTTAAATACTTTATGGGTCGTGAATCTGTGCACCAGTGCCTGATCCAATCATCACAATCCCCTCAACCTACTCCTCTGCTCTGCTCCTTATTAACATTCATCAGATCCATCTGCTCCCCTGACTGTATAAACCAGGCATGTCCAAAGTCGGTCCTCGAGGGCCACTGTCCTGCAGGTTTTAGAGGTTTCCCTGTTTCAGCACAGGTGATTTCCATTGATTGCTGATTAACAGCCTTTTGCTGAACTATAGTCATTGGAAACAGCTGTGCTGAAGCAGGGAAACCTCTAAAAGCTGCAAGACAGCGGCCCCCCAGGACCGACTCTGGGCATGCCTGGTATAAACCTTCCTCAAACCAGTAGCTGATTTGACCTCTTCTCAGGATTCTGCCCTGGATTTTTCTCTGTCAACTGATCATCTGGCTCTGACCCCTGCTCTGTCCCCAACTCTGGCTTTGGGTGACGTTTTGGGTTGTCCTCAGATCTCTGACCTCCCGGCTCTGACACAGTCTATCCCTACAATGATGAATGCTCTGACCCTCAAGCTAACTCAGCCTGCTTTCCTTCAAATGATTTATGCATCCCGGCTTCCTCCAAAGTACCAAGTTAACTACAAGGGATCAAGCCAGCAGGCTTACCTGCAGAGTTCCTGCTTTCTCCCCATCCTGAGCGGTGACGTCACATGAAAAACTGGCTTCGCCCTCTCCATTCTGGGCTTTCCTCCAAACCCCTCAGAAGTTAGTTATTTTGAGTTCATTTCTGGAGATTAATTCCTTTTCTAATTGCTGGTCACTCACATATGAACTCTCTGCACAGAAAAAGTTGCAGTGCCTGACAATCACTGTCTTTCTAGCTCCTGTCGTAAATTCCAATAAATTGTTCAAATTCTTCTGTTATGTCTGGTTTGAATTCTGGGTCCCCTGTTTGAGATCATTACACAGTGTTTAAATCTGAACTGAAAATTTCTATACTGAGCAAGATAAGCTGTTTTTCCAGAACAATTGCAGGGATAGATCTGCTGGGAAATGGGAGCTCTGAAATTTCTGACAACCAAAAACATAGTTTTCCTCTTGTTCTTTTAACTGCTAAATGATAAAGTTTTCAAATCTGTTTCTTTATTGATATCTGCTCAATTCTTTCTTTATCTCTGCCATTCCGTTACAAAGGAAATGCACCTTCACTCATTTGACTCTCTTTTCACTGTCTCTCCTTTGATAAATATTGTTGAGATATATCCCTCTCCTAACTCTTTAAGTCTCTATCGAGGTTTCAAAGAAATAAACAATAAAGTGGGAGCTCTTTGTCATGTTTTTGTTAAGAACTCAGACCCACATGCAAATAAATTCAGAAGACAAGTCAGATATTCATTGTTTATTTTTTATAATGAGAGTTCTTCTGGGACAAGCAGTAAGATGAAGAATCAGATTCTGAAGATATGTGGCTTGAGAGGGAATTACACATTACATCCAAAGAGCCCACCTGGAAGGAGGAAGTTGGGTTTTACTGGAGAAATGATTCAGATGCCAGAGATCCAGAGCTGGTAGTATACAGGAAGAAGGTGTTTTACCAAAACGGACCACTGCCAAGCCGGACAGAGAATCAGGTGAGTCACTTACATTTTCAGATGCAGAGTCAAGGTGCAAGAGTTAAATGGGACCAGGGTCCATAGAGCAGATCTTCTGAAAAATAGGAGGATACATAAGGCAGAATACAGAGGCTAGTGATTACCACAGGTAAATACCACCCAGGCACTAGTGCTGGCTGTAGTCTCTTCTAATACTTTCAGCTGATGAGGTCAGATGGGGAACAATTGGGAGTCTCAGCCAAGCAGCTGGATTGGATGTCATCTGGTGGACTGAAGACTGACCAAACAGTCTCCAGACCCCAAACACTCCTCTCCTGTAGAACCAACTACCACTTTTAATCTGTAAAGCAGATATTCTGTGTACTTTTAAGACTAGGCTTAAAATGTCCTTTTTGATAAAGCTTGAAGTTAGTGAAGCTCATATTATCATGATCTAGCTCTAGGAGTGCTGCTTTAGATTTAGGCTTCATTAAGCAAAACAAATGAATATTTTTGTATCCTAAATAACATCAATTAAATTCAGTTTATTTATGTCTATGATCAACAGACAGATCAGTGCAGCTGCTGCTCTAATGCAGACGCTGCACCAGGCTTTTGATGTGAAGAGAGAGCTAAGTAAAAAGGGCAAAGCTCTGAATTTACTGGTGTACATTCCTATCATGAGAAAGAGAACCTGGATAAAAGCGCCTGAAATTAGCTTTCTACGTACGGTAGTTCCCCTCTCCCTTAGAGCTAGGGTGAGGAGCTCAGTCATTCATGAGGCTTGGAGTGGAGCCGAGGTGGCTAAGACATCTTTTTCAGATGCCCCCTGAACACCTTCCTCTAGGCACATCCCAATGGGAGGAGGCCCAGGGGACGACACGGGACACACTAGAGGGACTATGTCTCTCGGCTGGCTTGGGAGTGCCTCTGGCTTTCCCCAGCAGAGCTTGAGGAGGTTTCTGGGGGGAAGGAAGTCTGGGAGTTTTTGCTGAAATTGCTGTCCCTGTCCCGGAAATAGCAGAAGATGACAAGAACAAGTACGATATACATAAATATATTATAAATCAACAGGGGGCCAGTATCCTAATATTTTGTCACAGGCCCAGCCAAAGCTGTCAGCTGGCCTGTTGAAGCCACAACAGTGTGTGGGAGCAAAGCAGACAGGGTGAGAAAGTATAAATATTTATCACTAGATTATTGCACCTATAAAATACCAGGAAATTTTGTATCATACCTACTTCAGAAAGATCAAAAACTATAAGAGAAACCGATCATCTTTATATGGTCTGGTTTCTCTGGGGTATTCACAAGCATATGTGGAAAATTCAGCAGTGACTGTCTTCTTGTATTTCTGTCTAATGTTTTGTGTTTTGTGTGTCTGTGTATGGCATAGCCCTTGCGGCCATTCCTTCTCTCAGACAGCTGTTTGTTGACCTGGTAACACCCCTCCCCTTTATTTTTTATGTTTCCAATACACACACATACTAAGGATGCATGTACTCCCATACAAATTGCAGCCCAGTAGTGTGCTGCTGTTTGTATCCCTGAGCCATCTTATTCACACAGGCACTTTGACTTTTCACAGACACCTTTAGTTTGGTCCCCTCACCACTCTAATGATTCAAAACACTATTTTTCATCTAAGCGTGCATTTTAATCAAAGATTGCTTTAAGTTTTATTTGCGTTTTGTGGATTATAGCCAGAAAGACAACAGACTGTCTATGTAGTGTAATTCATGCATCTTTGTTGTGAACAGCTCTGGAACAGATCAAGATAGTAGAATGACAGGACTAAAGGCTATGGATTTGCAGCTCATCCACAGTAATTCAACCAGGGTCTACTGTACATATACATTAGATCATCACATCCCAACAATGAATGGCTCCAAGGGCAAGTACAGCACAGTGACTTTAGAAAAATATATTCAAAGTCAAAATCCTTAGTTTCTTCAAAAAACATGCATTGTGTAAAATAAATGCTGCACAGATCCTGTGTTATTGACAAACATCACAACAGGATCATAATTGTACTTGTCTTGGACTGTGAAATATACATTTTACTCTCTAGCTGATTCATGTTACAAACATTTTGCAACATTACCCTCTTATCTGGGAGATTCTGTTGTAGAAGTTGTAGAGTTAATGTACCCTAGCCTAACAAAAGCAACAATGCATAGTTTTCACCATTCCGTAAAGCACTAAACAAACCAGAGGCCTATCAGGAAGTGACACATATTCTTCAAATGTTTTAAGAATTAATATCTAAACAAATTTAACAGATCTCCTATTGTTTAAACCCATGTAATCTCAAAACAGTAACATAAAAACATTTTGAAAGCCTATTTGCCCCACAAAGGCATTGTGGAAATAAAACTGCAAAAAATATTTTTCACTGTCATTATAGTCATTGTATAGCTATTGTAGCCTAAACTGTTTTCAATTCTCTATAGTTTTTCTCTACCAAATTGATAAGTAGAAACTGCTTAGTTTTTCTTAGTATTTATACAAAAATAAAAACAGACAAAACATACATACATTTACTATCGAGGCATTAAAAAACTATTCCCAAAGGAAATTGCAGATGCAATATGTCAATAGTAGATTTAATAACTTTTTTTTGGCATGTGTTGTAAGTTTAAAGCCCATAGATCAATTTAAGTATTTGCCAATACATGTTGCCATTGTCATGATTCTGTGCGTCAGCTCTGGTCTGATTATCTGATCTTCTCAACCTGCTACTCTCATCAGCTACACCTGCACATCTGCCTTTATAACCAGTTCTCAGACCAGAGACTGACGCCAGATTTTTCAACCCCTATGGTAAGACTTATCTAGTTTTTATTCTGCCTGCCCGCCTGCTTGTCACGACCTACTTCCCTTCAACCTTGTCTTTTGCCTGTGTCCCTGTTGGCTCTGTTTGTATGACTCCTGGTTCTGACTCCTGTCTCCTAGTTACACTGATTCTGGATTACGGACTGAATTTTCCTTGGACATCTGATCTCCTGTTGCTGACTACTGCTCCCATAATGACTCTGATTCTGGATCACGCTTTATATTCCCTCAAGTCTTCTGATCTCCCGGTACCGACCTCTACTCTGCCTTCCTCCCTGACCACGAGAAAAGCCAGTTTTCTTAAAGCATTAGCACACCAGACTCCATTCATCCAATGAAGTCATTGGGTCTAGACTAGACTTACTTGATGGGATGAAAGGAGTCTGGTGTGCTACTGATTGGATGGAAGGAAACCAGCAGCCACAAGGCCCTTTCTGGAACCACTCTGACACCTGTGTCTTAAAGAATCGGATTGCTCTACTCACCTGAGAGCAGCTTCCTCTTCAGACGGCTGCAAATTCCACAACCTGGTTCTCCATTGGTTCCTCTGGGCAATCCTCCAAAAATCTCCAAGGTCAGTCATCTCATATCAGATCAAACTTTCTGTTGTTCATGGCTGGACATTCACATCTACAATCTCCCTACAAATGAACCAGGCTCTGTCGGTTTTTGGTTCTGAAAATTCCTTTAAAAACTTAGACCTTTCTCTCCTTGTCTGGCTCGAATTTTGGGTCCTCGGTACATCCCCATTACAGCCATGCCATAATAAGCTCTTTTATTTTGTATCTCTAAACAAACCAATTTGGACCCATGAACCTAACAAATCCATCCAAATTTTTTCCAGTTTGTGTTATTTTTGGAGATGAATACTAATTGAAATCCTGAAATACTATAATTAAATACATTTAAGATATTTATACTGTGCTTATTTCCCTATTGTTATCCTGATCCCACTGACTTCTTATAAATTGTGACAGATTACAACCGAAATAATTAAATGACTTTAAAGTGACGTTTTCTGAACGCCATAACATTATCTCCTTAAATAAAAATGACAATAAAGGATTTTTAAATTGAGGTAGAAAACCATCTCTTAGATGGAAATATGTATATGTAAAAGGTTTTTCTGCCAAGGGCATCTTAAAATAAACATTACATGTATAGTGTATGTTTAAATATATATGTTAAATGTATAAATTTGTCATACAAATCAATTACACTTCATAATTTTCAACATAGCCTTAACACGTAATTCTGTTACAGGATGCACTTAAACAGCTCACAAACTGCAGAGTATTAAAGAAAGTATTAACATTAACATTCTCTTAAACTAGGTCAGCAGACCTTTAGAAAAAAACTACAATAAATTAAAAAATAACTAGGTTCTTGCATTCCTAAAGTAGGTCAAATTTTAAATCAGTATTCCACAGAACGATGTTTCACAGTTTTCTGTTAGCTTTGTGTATTCCTGCAAACCTGTGTTGCTAAAGAAATCATAACAGCTGATTTAGCATTCTTGGCATTCGGTCAAACACTGCTGTACTACCCATGAGAAAGATATGACAATCTTTTTTTCTAACTCTGGTATCTATGCTTAAAGGGGGGAGCCAGAGTGCATGGAATATGGCCAGTAGAGAGGCATTTGAGGGCCCTTTTATAATATCCTTATATGTTCAGTGGTACAAGAACTGGTGTTTTAATGTTAGCAGTCCTTGGATAATGTGTGACACATGCCGGCTGCAAATTTTGGCCTGTCTCTATTTTAGATATGAAGGGCTTGCTGAAGAATCTTGGTGTTCTTTTATTTTTTTTACAGTCCAACCCAGGGGAGGAAGCTAAAAAATAGATAATAAGGCAAGCAATAGAGCAACATAAAAATTCTCAATATTTCTTTATAAATTCCATATAGTATCAGGTAGTGATGCCCCTTGAACATTTTCAGATTTATTTATTTTATTATCTTCGTTCCATTGTATTTAATTTGAATTATTTTGTTCTAGACCAAAACGAAGATCAACGTAATTGTGAAGTTGGATAAAAATGAACACTCCTGACAGTTGTTTGGAAAAAAGAAATATCTGCCAAGTTTTTGGAAAAGAAAAACGATATTCCATCCTTTGAAAATAGCAATGTTAAATATGTTATTTGGTGCAAAGAGTTAGACACAAATACAAACCTTCCAGTACATAAACATTGAGCTAGACTAAAAGGGCTAGAGAACAAGTGCAGCATCCCGGAAAAAAAATCAAGAAGCTCCTACAGGGGCTCCTACACTGAAGCAGGGAGCTTCAAAGCTCAAATGCAATAATCTGTTGACAGGACAGCTGTTAATATTGCATTACATAATATGGCCTAAAGGGAAGAGTATGAAGAAAGCCACAGAAGCCTGTTTCCAGTTTACCATAAACCTCAAAGCAGTAATGTCATCAAGACCACGTAAACTGAGACCAAGTCAAGATCAAGACTAATGTGAATTGAGACTGAGACAAGCCCAAGACTTTTATCGGATGAGACCAAGTTGAGATATAATTTTCTCCCATTTTAATGTTAATTACTAAAGTGTTCACTTTTTACATTAGATCATATTGTGCCTAAAATGTACATTTTGGAATAACTTTTTTTCCCTTGCTAAATGACATAATTAAAGTTAGCTGCAGATCACCTCACAAACCTAAATTATAACTATCTTCCCTGTATCAAGAAATATTTTGTTTCGTAAGGCACAGAAATAAATAAAAACGTAATGGTGTCTTTAATGCATGGCCATAAAATCAAAATGTGTAAATAAAAATACCAATAATTTAAATAAAAACTGGATTTAATTATTATTTTATTTAGAATATATGTAGTCTAATTAATTTGTTGCATGCGAATTAAGTGGGATAAACAATCACAATGAGTTGTACTGTTGTTTGGATTGGAATCATTACATTTAACAACAGAAATAAAATGGTTACTATTATTAGGAGGATATTAACAGATACATTTATGACATTTCCACTTTTTGGTTTTGAATCCTCTATTCTCAGTTTCTGAGACCAAGAAGAGACTGAGATCATATGCTAGACCAGTCTCAAGTGCTACATAGCTTCCGTAAAGAATACAAAACAATGATCTGAACAAAATTTTACTTTTACAATATTTTTCTCTCCTGTCCGCACTGCAAATCACCTTTAATTCCATTCCTTTAGTAAAACGCCTTGGTGACACAACCATTGCTGTTGGAATGTTTTTCTTCTGCAGACATAGGGAGGGCTGTCAGAGTTAAAATAATAGGAACTAGAAAAGCACTCAGAGAGTGCACACCTTGTTTGTTAGCAACTTTACAGAAAAAGCTATGGATGGATTTTGCTCAAATTTGTACAGAAGGGGCGTATTATAACCATTGACAAATGATTATATTTTTATGATGATCCGGATAACCCGGATAATCATCAAAGCTGTTCTTTTAAAACTGTACAGTCAAAACAAAATTACATCTGTCATTAGATTTGAGAAGATGGCAGCATTCAAACAAATGAAAGATATTTTAAAATCTACTTTTTAACATGAAAGGTAATGGAGAAATAATGAGACTTGCAATGTTGTACATTATACCATCTCTTTAACCACTGATACGACTGACAGAGTGAGTATTCTGTTGCCTAAAGCAAAACAAAGGATAAGAATAAACAGGTCACTGGTTTGATGCTGGCAATTGGATCAGATATTTATGTCAAATCAATATCTAAAGAGGATACAGCAGATTTTCTAGCCTCTAGACCACATATTTTACACTATATTTCATTCACTGGTTTACAGTAAGAAGATATGTATTGTCAGACCAGAACTGTGTTTTATGTATTTATGGGAGGAAGCTAATATTTTATACAGACTTTTCCTTTAAAAGGAATTACAGTCCAATCTAATCAAATCATGTGAGACCCTCATCAAAAATGATTTACTATAGGTTGATGCAGTTTTCTCATAATATGCATTTTTCATATTAAGGTATTCTTTTTTCTGGGGAGACCGTATAACACTTTTTTTTCAGAAAACTACACAAGACCAGTTCAGGTAAGAGAATTCTTCATGCACAGAAATGCTGTTTTTTTCTGGGCTTTTAATGATTTTGTAATTTCGCAAGTTGCACCTCAACCAAACGTTTTTATCCCCACCAACAGGGCATTTGGCATAATTCTGGTTGCAGTATCTAAGTCTGTTATTTGCAGAACTGATAGAGTTGATGTAAAATGTTTGATTTCCTGGGACTGACCTGAATTTTAAGCACAGTCCATCATCTTTTTAATAAAGTTATCACCCCTCACTCTTGCTACTAACATGATCCTACCTTGCCTTGATTAGTGCTCTTCTTTCTTCTTCCGTTTCCATCCATAAGCTTCACCTGGAAAACCATATCCCATGTCACCTCCAATTCACTTCCCACTAGTCATATTTAACCTCTACTTTAACAGCTCATCTTGCTCTCAGCCTGATACTGCATGGAATTCCTAATCATTGTCTATACATTTCCATCCATCTATTACCTCTCTCCTTCATATATCTGTGCAAACGCTCCTCCATATTAACACTCCATCTTGGTCTATTGGTCATCTTGATCTCCTAAATTAGCAAGAGGCCCATTGTGCCTCCTGCTTATCTGACCACTGCTGAGGAGAGGATGCAATCTTTTTATTAAGGGTTGCTGGGGCAGAGACAAACTTAAGATATGTAGAACAGGGTTCCAGGGTTGAAAACCATTGCAGTTTCCAATTCAGGGCCTTCAGCCTTCAGAAATACTAACACTGTGACTCATCCTGGATGAAAACTCATCTGTTAAACCAAGCATTTTAACTCTGATTAGTCAATGCTGTTTTACCAAATAATTCTACTTTTGTTTTCTAATTTAAACTTCTATTACTTTATTTAGGCAAAGCAACATTATGTGTCATAAAATGCACCTTTTAAGCAAAATGTATTATTACAATTATTATAACTATCAAATATACTTGTTTACTAGTTGAGTGAATATAACAGGTGAAAAAGCCAGCTCTATTTACTACAAAGTTATGTTGCTACAGAAAGTATGTGGTCTCTCAGCAGCCTGCTAGGGGTCTTTACTAAAATCCTAATGAATGTCTAAGTATATATTTACGACTGTATTACCCATTCGGTCTCTATGGATTGAAAAGAAAAAAACAAAACCAATCCCAAATTTTTCCAACATATTACAGTATTATGTTGTATTACCAGTAAAGAACCAAAACATATATATTTCTCACCAGAACTGTGTCTGTTATATGTAGTGATATTTTTGTGCTAACCACCATGGCATTCTGTGACACTATTATTCCATCCTTTTTTCAGGAATGCTGCTTTATTTGTAACTTAAAACTCTTGTTAATACTGAGACCTTTTCGTGTGCAGTACAGGGTTCCCAGGTAGATTTAAATATAAATCTTTGCTCTTATCGAGTAAGAGTTGCTGCTTGGTGCATCGCTAGGTAATCATAATATGGTAAAAAAAAAAAAAACGCAGCTGCATACTGTTTATGCATCAAAGGCAAGAATTGCATGGTTCTATATTACCACTCGATCTGAAAAAGAATCAGTCAACAGTTCAAACACAATATATATATGCACATTGCCATAATTGCATCATACATGCGAGTGTGATGCATTTTTAGTCGTTTGCCCAGTCAGGTGTGAACTGTAACCATATAATCGTTTGTGAAGGCTGAATTAATGCGTGCAACTATTCCTCCATCCTTCCATCCCCTCTCTCTCCCTCTATATCCCCCCCTCTTTCTCTCTGATGCTTCCTTTATATTCCATGCTCCTCTCTCTGTGAGACGGGGATCTGAAAACTCATATCTTGAGAGCAGCAAGAGAAACTCTTAAATGCTGACCTTGCTAAAATGCATAATGAGACAGACAGGCGAATGGATAGTTAAAGGGTTTTCCAACCTCTTGGAAAAATGTGTAAATGCTTTTAAATAAATTTTAGATTTAATGCAGCAACCTAATATTAACCAAAATAGAAAATGAGCTTTAATTTCACCGCATTTGTTCAGTCAGGAGACACAATATCATATGATACAATAAAGCATACCCATGAAAAAAACCTTCTGTTTCTGGTAAACAACACTTGCGTTAAATTGGCCACATATTTAAATCATAATCTGACAGACAGAGTAATCATCTGCATCTAATTTATGACACAGAAACCCATACTTTCATTCAAAAAGTCCTGGTGCCTCGAAAAGTTATGTTTCTACGACCTTTGGAAAAGATGTTGGCCCACGGCATCACTTTACTCAACCATACTTAATAGTAAGAAGGTAAAGTTATAAAGATTAAAAATGCAATAGCAAACTAGCTCACACAGACCAGAATTTAGCAGGCTAAAGAGAGGCTAAAGAACACCACAGATGATGTTAATGAGGCTCAAATCAACCTATCCAAAGACTATGTTAACCTCATGCACAATGAGAGCGTGTGGACATTTTTAACTCAAATTAGCCAAATTCTCCCTTAAATCATGCCCTATTGCTCAGTTCATTGTTAAGTGACAGACTTATATTAATTAAACCTAAATTTATATTAATTAAACACAAAATATTTCCAACAACAAGTCTAGTCTATCACTTTAGGTTTATAAGGTGTGTGAGAATTTGGGCCAAACTTTCTGTGTTTTTCGATGATGAGTAAAGCAGTGTTTAGTGCCATTTTTGAAGCCCACATATTGTTTTATAATCCAATACAGCTGTAAGCTTTCTCACAATGTTATCTCCGCCCATTGTGGCCTTCACAGTGCTGTAGTTTAGCCTCACAGAACAGATGGATTTATGCTAAAAATGAATCTATATAAAAAACTTTTAGTGTGAACCAAAAGCATCGATTCTGTGGATTTTCTATAAGGGTACAACA